>JBBBDQ010019919.1:0-10969 GCA_037127315.1 Ascarosepion bandense | reverse complement strand
GAAGTAAATTGGCTAAATAAGTAACCTCTTCAGGCATTAGTTACTTGAAATAAATTGGCTAAATAAGTAACCCTCAGCTATTAGTTACTTGGAAATAATTAAATAAGTAACCCCTCTTTGTGCATTAGTTACTTGAAATAACTACAAATAAGTAACCCTCTTTGTGCATTATTACTTGAAATAAATTACATAAATAGTAACTCTCTGGTATTGCCATTAAAATAAATCTGGCTAAATAAGTAACCCTCTTTGTGCATTAGTTACTTGAAATAAATTGGCTAAATAAGTAACCCTCCTTTGTGCATTAGTTACTTGGAAATAAATTACAAATAAGTAACCCCTTTGCATTAGTTTCTTGAAGTAAATTGGCTAAATAAGTAACCCTTTACATTAGTTACTTGAAATAATTGGCTAAATAAGTGTAACCCTCTTTGTGCATAAGTTACTTGAAACAGATTGATAAAAAAGTAACTCTCTTTGTGCATTAGTTACTTGAAATAAATTCACAAATAAGTAACCCTCTTGTGCATTGTTTGAAATAAATTGGCTAAATAAGTAACCCTCTTTGTGCATTAGTTACTTGAAATAAATTACAAATAAGTAACCCTCTTTGTGCATTACTTGAAATATAAACTCTCATTAGTTACTTGAAATACAATAAGTAACCCTCTTGTGCATTAGTTATTTGAAATAAATTGGCCAAATAAGTAACCTCTTTGTGCATTAGTTACTTGGAAATATGTATTAAATAAGTAACCTCTTTGTGCATTAGTTACTTGAAATAAATGTATATTAAGACATGAACTTTTGTGCATTAGTTACTTGAAATAAATGGCTAAATAAGTAACCCTTGTGCATTAGTTACTTGAAAGAAAATTGGCTAAATAAGTAACCTCTTTGTGCATTAGTTACTTTAAACAATTGGCTAGTAACTTTCTTTGTGCATTGGTTACTTGAAATAATTGCATAAATAAGTAACCCTCTTTGTGCATTATTACTTGAAATAAATTGAGCAAATAAGTAACCCTTGTGCATTAGTTACTTGAAATAAAATTGGCTAAATAAGTAACCCTGTGCAATATTTTAAATTAAATTACTAACAAGTAACCCTTGTGCATTAGTTACTTGAAATAATTCACAAATAAGTAACCCTTGTGCATAAGTTACTTGAAATACATAAATAAGTAACCCTCTTTGTGCATTAGTTACTTGAAATAAATTGGCTAAATAAGTAACCCTCTTTGGTGCATTAGTTACTTGAAATAAATTGGCTAAATGCTTTACATTAGGTTACTTGAAATAAATTCACATAAATAAGTAACCCTCTTTGTGCATTAGTTACTTGAAATAAATTGGCTAAATACAACCCTCTTTGCATTAGTTACTAAAATAAATTGGCTAAATATAACTTTTGTGCATTATTTACTTGAAATAAATTGGCTAAATAAGTAACCCTCTTTGTGCATTAGTTACTTGAAATAAATTGGCTAAATAAGTAACCTCTCTTGTGCATTAGATACTTGAAATAAATTGCATAAATAAGTAACCCTCTCAGGCATTAAAGTCACTGAAATAAATTGGCTAAATAAGTAACCCTTTGTGCATTAGTTATTACTTGAAATATAAATTGGCTAAATAAGTACTTTGCATTAGTTACTTGAAATAATTGCTAAATAAGTATCCTCTTTGTGCATTAGTTACTTGAAATAAATTGGCTAAAGTCAAGTAACCTCTTTTGTGAATTAGTTACTTTTGGAAGTAAAATTACAAATAAGTAACCCTTTTGTGCATTAGTTGCTTCTGAAATAAATTGGCTAAATAAGTACCCCTGTGTATTAGTTACTTGAAGTAAATTGGCTAAATAAGTAACCCTTGTGCATTAGTTACTTGAAATAAATTACAAATGGCACCCTCTTTGTGCATTAGTTACTTGGAAATAAATTGGCTAAATAAGTAACTCTCTTTGTGCGCATTAGTTACTTGAAATAAATTACAAATAAGTAACCCTCTTTGTGCATTGCTTGAAGTAAATTGGCTAAATAAGTAACTTTTGTGCATTAGTTATCCAGAAATACAAATAAGTAACCTCTTTGTGCATTAGTTTGAAGTAAATTGGCTAAATAAGTAACCCTCAGCATTAGTTTCTTGAAATAAATTGGCTAAATAAGTAACCTCCCAGCATTATTACTTGAAGTAATTGGCTAAATAAGTAACCCTCTTGTGCATTAGTTACTTTGAAATAAAATTGGCTAAAGACAAGTAACCTCTTTGCATTAGTTACTTGAAGTACATAAATAAGTAACTCCTTGTGCATTAGTTACTTGAAATAAATTGGCTAAATTAGTAACCCTTGTGCATTAGTTACTTGAAATAAATTGGCTAAATAAGTAACCTCTTGTATTAGTTACTTGAAATAAATTGGCTAAATAAGTAACTCCCTTCTTTGTGCATTAGTTACTTGAAGTAAATTGGCTGTAAATAAGTAACCCTCTTTGGCATTAGTTACTTGAAAATAAATTGGCTAAATAAGTAACCCTCTTTTGCATTAGTTACTTGAAATAAATTGGCTAAATAAGTAACTTCTTTGTGCATTAGTTTGAAATAAATTGGCTAAATAAGTAACCTCCTCTTTGTGCATTAAGCTTGAAGCAATTACAAATAAGTAACCTCGCATTAGTTACTTGAAATAAATTGGCTAAATTACAACTTTCTTTGTGCATTAGTTACTTGAAATAAATTGGCTAAATGGGGCAATCCTCCTCTTGTGCATTAGTTTCTGAAATAAATTACAAATAAGTAACCTCTTTGTGCAATAGTTACTTGAAGTAAATTGGCTAAATAAGTAACCCTTGTGCATTAGTTACTTGAAGTAAATTGGCTAAATAAGTAACCTCATGCATTAGTTATCTGGAAATAAATTACAAATAAGTAACCCTCAGGCATTAGTTATTTGAAAATAAATTGGCTAAATAAGTAACCCTCTTTGTGCATTAGTTACTTGAAATAAAATTGGCTAAATAAGTAACCCTCTTTGTGCATTAGTTACTTGAAATAAATTGGCTAAATAAGTAACTTTTTATGCAGCATTAGTTACTTGAAATAAATTGGCTAACAAGTAACCCCTTTAAAAGATTAGTTACTTGAAATAAATTGGCTAAATATAACCCTTGTGCATTATTTACTTGAAATAAATTGGCTAACAATAATCCTCTTGCGCATTGGTTACTGAAACAATTGGCTAAATAAGTAACCCTCTTTGTGCATTAGATATTTGAAATAATTGGCTAAAATAAGTAACCCTCTTTTGTGCATTAGTTACTTTCTTGGAAATAACTATTAAATAAGTAACTCCTTGTGCATTAAGTTACTTGAAATAAATTGGCTAAATAAGTAACTCACTTTGTGCATTAGTTACTTGAAATAAATTGGCTAAATAAGTAACCCTCTTTGCATTAGTTACTTGAAATAACTACAATAAGTAAGTAACCCTTTAGAATTAGTTACTTGAAGTAATTGGCTAAATAAGTAACCCTCTGTGCATTAGTTACTTGAAAATAAATTAATAAATAAGTAACCCCTTTTGCATTAGTTACTTGAAGTAAATTTGGCTAAATAAGTAACCCTCTTTGTGCATTAGTTACTGTTAAATTACAATAAGCACCCTCTTTGTGCATTAGTTACTTGAAATAAATTGGCTAAATAAGTAACCTCTTGTGTAATAGTTACTTGAAATAAATTGGCTAAATAAGTAACCCCTTTTGCATTAGCTTGAAGTAAATTGGCTAAATAAGTAACCTCTTGTGCATTAGTTACTTGAAATAAATTGGCTAAAATAAGTAACCCTTTGTGCATTACTAAAGGCAAATTGGCTAAATAAGTAACCTCAGTGCATTAGTTTCGGAATAAATTGGCTAAATAAGTAACCCTCTTTTGTGCATTAGTTACTTGAAGTACTACGTTGCCAAGTAACCCTCTTTGCATTATTAATAGAAATAAATTGGCTAAATAAAGGTAACCTCTCTTGTGCATTAGTTACTGAAGTAAATTGGCTAAATGGCACCTCTTTGTGCATTAGTTACTGGAAATAATTACTAGTTATTTAAAATAAATTGGCTAAATAAGTAACCTTTAGTATTAGTTACTTGAAATAAATTGGCTAAATAAGTAACCTTCTGCATTATAGTTGTCACAGTACTAATAATAAGTAACCTTCTTGTGCATATGTTTATTTGGGAAATAAATTGGCTAAATAACCCTTGTGCATTAGTTTTTGAAATAAATTGGCTAAATAAGTAACCCTCTTTTGTGCATTAGTTACTTGGAAGTAACTACAACAGTAACCTCTTTGTGCATTAGTTACTTGAAATAAATTGGCTAAATAAGTAACTTTCAAAATAGTTACTTGAAGTAACAAATAAGTAACCTCTTGTACATTGAAATAAATTGGCTAAATGGTAACCCTCTTTGTGCATTAGTTACTTGAAATAAATTACAAATAAGTAAATCTTCGTGCATTAGTTACTTGAAAGAATGGCTAAATAAGTAACTTCAGCATAAGTTATCAAGTAAATTAAGCAAATATAACCCTTGTGCATTAGTTACTTGAAATAAATTACAAATAAGTAACCCTTCTCTTTGTGCATTAGTTACTTTGAAATAAATTGGCTAAATAAGTAACCCTCAGTATTAGTTACTGGTAAATAAATTACAAATAAGTAACCCTCTTTGTGCATTAGTTACTTGAAGAACAAGTAACCCTCTTTGTGCATTATTAATGGAAATAAATTGGCTAAATAAGTAACTTTTGTGCATTAGTTACTTGAAATAAATTGGCTAAATAAGTAACTCCCTCTGCATTAGTTAATGGAAATAAATTACAACAAGTAACCCTCTTTGTGCAATAGTTACTTGAAGTAAATTACAAATAAGTAAATCCTCTTTGTGCATTAGTTACTTGAAGTAATTGGCTAAATAAGTAACCTCCTCTTTGTGCATTAGTTACTTGAAATAATATTAACCCTTTGTATTAGTTACTGGAAATAAATTACAAATAAGTAACTTTGCAGGCATTAGTTACTTGAAATAAATACAAATAAGTAACCCTCTTTGTGCATTAGTTACTTGAAATAAATTGGCTAAATAAGTAACCTCTTTGTGCATTAGTTACTTGAAATAAATTGGCTAAATAAGTAACCTCTTTGCATTAGTTACTTGAAATAAATACAAATAAGTAACTCCTCTTTGTGCATTATTTACTTGAAATAAATTGGCTAAATAAGTAACCCTCTTTGTGCATTAGTTACTTGAAATAAATTGGCTAAATAAGTAACCCTCTTTTAAAATAGATACTGGAAATAAATTTGTCATAACCCTTGTGCATTAGTTAAATTGGCTAAATAAGTAACCCTCTTTGTGCATTAGTTATTTGAAATAAATTGGCTAAATAAGCAACCCACTTTGTGCATTAGTTACTTGAAATAAATTGGCTAAATAAGCACCTCTTTGTGCATTAGTTACTTGAAATAAATTGGCTAAATAAGTAACTCCTCAGCACTAGTTACTTGAAGTAAATTGGCTAAATAAGTAACCTCTTTGTGCATTAGTTACTTGAAATAAATTGGCTAAATAAGTAACCCTCTTTGTGCATTAGTTACTTGAAGTAAATTGGCTAAATAAGTAACCCTCTTTGTGCATTAGTTTCGAAATAAATTGGCTAAATAAGTAACCCTTGTGCATTAGTTACTTGAAATAAATTGGCTAAAACAGTAACTCCTCTTTGTGCATTAGTTACTTGAAATAAATGCATAAATAAGTAACCCTCTTTGTGCATTAGTTTCAGCAAATTGGCTGTCATAACCCTCTTGTGCATTAGTTAATGCAGAAATAAATTGGCTAAATAAGTAACCTCTTTGTGCATTAGTTTCTGAAGTAAAATTGGCTAAATAAGTAACCCTCTTTGTGCATTAGTTTCTTGAAAATAAATTGGCTAAATAAGTAACCCTTTGTGCATTAGTTAGCTTTAACAATAAATAAGTAACCCTCTTTAAAAATAGGTTATCAGAAATAAATTGGCCAAATAAGTAACCCTCTTTGTGCATTAGTTACTTGAAGTACTACAAATAAGTAACCCTCTTTGTGCATTGCTACTTGAAATAAATTGGCTAAATCTAACCCCTTTGGCATTAGTTACTTGAAATAAATTACAAATAAGTAACCCTCTTTGTGCATTAGTTCATTTGAAATAAATTGGCTAAATAAGTAACCCTCTTGTGCATTAGTTACTTGAAGTAACATCACAAATAAGTAACTCTTTGTGCATTAGTTACTTGAAATAAATTGGCTAAATAAGTAACCTACTTTGTGCATTAGTTACTTGAACAATGTAATGGCAAATCCCCTCTTTGTGCATTAGCTACTTGAAAATAAATTGGCTAAATAAGTAACCCTCTTTGTGCATTAGTTACTTGAAGTAATTGGCTAAATAAGTAACCCTTCAGTTACTTGAAATAAATTACAACAAGGTCTCTTTTGTGCATTAGTTACTTGAAATAAATTACAATAAGTAACCTCTTTGTGCATTAGTTACTTGAAATAAATTGGCTAAATAAGTAACTCCCTTGTGCAATAGTTACTTAAGTAAATTACAAATAAGTAACCCTCTTTGTGCATTAGTTACTTGAAGTAATTATTAAATAAGTAACCCTTTGTGCATATTAGTTACTTGAAATAAATTACAATAAGTAACCCTCTTTGTGCATTACACAAAATAAATTGCCAAATAAGTAACTTTTGTGCATTAGTTACTTGAAATAAATTGGCTAAATAAGTAACCCTTGTATTAGTTACTTGAAATAAATTGGCTAAATAAGTAACCCTCTTTTGTGCATTAGTTACTTGAAATAAATTACAATAAGTAACCCTCTTTGTATTGCTACTTGAAATAAATTGGCTAAATAAGTAACCCTCTTTGTGCATTAGTTACTTGAAATAAATACAATAAGTAAAACTCAGGCATTAGTTACTTGAAATAAATTGGCTAAATAAGTAACACTCTTTGTGCATTAGTTACTTGAAGTAAATTACAAATAAGTAACCCTCTTTGTGCAATAGTTACTTGAAGTAAATTGCCAAATAAGTAACCCTCTTGTGCATTAGCTTGAAGTAAATTACAACAAGTAACCTCTTTGTGCATTAGTTACTGGAAATAAATTGGCTAAATAAGTAACCCTCTTTGTGCATTAGTTACTTGAAATAAATTGGCTAAATAAGTAACCCTCTTGTGCATTAGTTACTTGAAAATAAATTACAAATAAGTAACCTCTTTGTGCATTAGTTACTTGAAATAAATTATTAAATAAGTAACCCTCTTTGTGCATTAGTTACTGAAAATTGGCCAAGTAACCCCCTTTTTGTGCATTAGTTACTTGGAAGTAAATTGGCTAAATAAGTAACCCTCTTTGTGCATTAGTTACTTGAAATAAATTCATTAAATAAGTAACCCTTTTGTGCATTAGTTTCTGAAATAAATTGGCTAAATAAGTAACCCTCTTTGTGCATTAGTTACTTGAAATAAATTGGCTAAATAACCTCTTTGTGCATTAGTTACTTGAAATAAATTGGCTAAATAAGTAACCTTCTGCATTATTACTTGGAAATAAATTGTTAAATAAGTAACCTCTTTGTGCATTAGTTTCTGAAGTAAATTGGCTAAATAAGTAACCCTTGTGCATTAGTTTTTAAAAGTAAAATTGGCTAAATAAGTAACCCCTTTTGTGCATTAGCTTGAAATAAATTGCCAAATAAGTAACCCTTTGTGCATTAGTTACTTGAAATAAATTGGCTAAATAAGTAACTCCCTTCTTTGTGCATTAGTTACTTGAAATAAATTGGCTAAATAAGTAACCTCTTTGTGCATTAGTTACTTGAAATAAATTGGCTAAATAAGTAACATCCTTTACTGCTAAACTTGAAATAAATTGGCTAAATAAGTAACCCTCTCTTGTGCATTAGTTACTTGAAATAAATTGGCTAAATAAGTAACCTCTTTGTGCATTAGTTACTTGAAGTAAATTGGCTAAATAAGTAACTCCTTTGTGCATTAGTTACTTGAAGTAAATTGGCTAAATATGTAACCTCTCTTTGTGCATTAGTTTCTTGAAGTAAATTACAAATAAGTAACCTTGTGCATTAGTTTCTTGAAGTAAATTGGCTAAATAAGTAACCCTCTTTGTGCATTAGTTACTTGAAATAAATTGGCTAAATAAGTAACCCTCTTTGTGCATTAGTTACTTGAAATAAATTGGCTAAATAAGTAACCTCTTTGTGCATTAGTTACTTTGGAAATAAATTGGCTAAATAAGTAACCCTTGTGCATTAGTTACTTGAAATAAATTGGCTAAATAAGTAACCTCAGTGTTTTCAGTTTTGAAATAAATTATTAAAATAAGTAACCTCTGTGTCAGTTACTTGAAATAAATTGGCTAAATAAGTAACCCTCTTTGTGCATTAGTTACTTGGAAATAAATTGGCTAAATAAGTAACCTCTTTGTGCATTAGTTACCATAGAAATAAATTGGCTAAATAAGTAACCTCTTTGTGCATTAGTTACTTGGAAATAACTACAAATAAGTAACCTTGTGCATTAGTTACTTGAAATAAATTGGCTAAATAAGTAACCTCTTTGTGCATTAGTTACTTGAAATAAATTGCTAAATAAGTAACCTTTGTGCATTAGTTACTTGAAATAAATTGGCTAAACAAGTAACCTCCTTGTGCATTAGTTTTCTGAAGTAATTGGCTAAATAAGTAACCCTCTTTGTGCATTAGTTACTTGAAATAAATTACTAAATAAGTAACCTCTTTGTGCATTAGTTTCTTGAAGTAAATTGGCTAAATAAGTAACCCTTGTGCATTAGTTTCTTGAAATAAATTGGCTAAATAAGTAACCCTCTTTGTGCATTAGTTACTTGAAGTAAATTGGCTAAATAAGTAACCCTCTTTGTGCATTAGTTACTTGAAATAAATTGGCTAAATAAGTAACCCTTTTTGTGCATTAGTTACTTGAAGTAAATTGGCTAAATAAGTAACCCTCTTTGTGCATTAGTTACTTGAAATAATTTGGCTAAATAAGTAACCTCTTTGTGCATTAGTTACTTGAAGTAATTGGCTAAATAAGTAACCTCTCTTGTGCATTAGTTACTTGAAATAAATTGGCTAAATAAGTAACCTCCTCTTTGTGCATTAGTTACTTGAAATAAATTGGCTAAATAAGTAACCCTCTTTGTGCATTTGTTACTTGAACAAATTACAACAAGGACCTCTTTGTGCATTAGTTACTTGAAGCAATTGGCTAAATAAGTAACCCTTGTGCATTAGTTACTGAAATAAATTGGCTAAATAAGTAACCCTTTGTGCATTAGTTACTTGAAATAAATTGGCTAAATAAGTAACCCTCTTTTGTGCATTAGTTACTTGAAATAAAATTGGCTAAGTAACCCTCTTGTGCATTAGTTACATTTGAAATAAATTGGCTAAATAAGTAACCTCTTTGTGCATTAGTTACTTGGAAATAAATTGGCTAAATAAGTAACCCTTTTTTTGTGCAATAGTTATTTGAAGTAATTGGCTAAATAAGTAACCTCTTGTGCATTAGTTACTTGAAGTAACTACAAATAAGTAACCCTCTTTGTGCATTAAATACTTCAGCACTACAAATAAGTAACCCTCTTTGTGCATTAGTTACTTGAAATAAATTCACAATAAGTAACCCTCTTTGTGCATTAGTTACTTGAAATAAATTGGCTAAATAAGTAACCTCTTTGTGGCATTAGTTACTTGAAATAAATTGGCTAAATAAGTAACCCTCTTGTGCATTAGTTACTTGAAATAAATTGGCTAAATAAGTAACTCTCTTGTGCATTAGTTACTTGAAATAAACACAAATAAGTAACCCTCTCTTTGTGCATTAGTTACTTGAAATAAATTGGCTAAATAAGTAACCCTCTTGTGCATTAGTTTCTCTGAAGTAAATTGCTAAATAAGGCACCCTCTTGTGCATTAGTTACTTGAAATAAATTATTAAATAAGTAACCCTTGTGCATACAAGTTACTTGAAATAAATTGGCTAAATAAGTAACCTCTTGTGCATTAGTTACTTGAAATAAATTGGCTAAATAAGTAACCCTTGTGCATTAGTTACTTGAAATAAATTGGCTAAATAAGTAACCCTCTTTGTGCATTAGTTACTTGAAATAAATTGGCTAAATAAGTAACCTCTTGTGCATTAGTTACTGGAAATAAATTGGCTAAATAAGTAACCCTCTTGTGCATTAGTTACTTGAAATAAATTGGCTAAATAAGTAACCCTCTTTGTGCATTATTTACTTGAAATAAATTGGCTAAATAAGTAACCCTTTTGTGCATTAGTTACTTGGAAATAAATTGGCTAAATAAGTAACCTTCTTTGTGCATTAGATACTCTGAAATAAATTGGCTAAATAAGTAACCCTTTTGTGCATTAGTTACTTGAAATATCTGGCTAAATAAGTAACCCTTTTTGTGCATATTTGAAATAATTGGCTAAATAAGTAAACTACCCAGTATTAGTTACTTGAAATAAATTGGCCAAATAAGTAACCCTTAGCATTAGTTACTTGAAATAAATTGGCTACAAATAAGTAACCCTCTTTGTGAATTAGTTACTTGAAGTAAATTGGCTAAATAAGTAACCCTCTTTGTGCATTAGTTTGAAATAAAATTGGCTAAATAAGTAACCCTCTTTGTGCATTAGTTACTTGAAGTAACTACAAATAAGTAACCCTCTTTGTGCATTAGTTACTTGAAATAAATTACAATAAGTAACCTCTTTGTGCATTAGTTACTTTCAGAAATAAATTGGCTAAATAAGTAACCTCTTTGTGCATTAGTTACTTGAAATAATTGGCTAAATAAGTAACCCTCTTTGTGCATT
>JBBBDQ010019915.1:0-10124 GCA_037127315.1 Ascarosepion bandense | reverse complement strand
TACCAGTGTCTCCGGTTAAACAGACTTATGCACTAAAGGTAAGAAGTCTTCCTTCATCCCCGCAAAGCCTCCCAGTCCCCAGTCTTTAAACTGACCCCCCTGAAATCTTGTGCTTTAACCCCCACTCCCCTCCCCCTCCTCCTCTGTCCACTCCCTCTCGGGCAAAAAGAAAAAAGCCCTGCCCCCAGGGGAAGCACTCCTTAAAGTGAGTGAGGACGTTGCCTCTGAGTGGTCATCTCAGAGGCGAGAAAGCCATAAAGCCCCTGCTGGGGGCTGACCTCAGTGGAGGGCAAGAACACACTGAAAATCCCAGAAACTTTCCCCAGGCCCCAGGTGTCATCACCCTGGTGAGGAACACCGGTGGCAACCTGAGTCTGGGACCACATCCACGAAGCAAAAAGACACTTTTCGCAAATAACTATGGTTCAGCACAACACACCTGAACTCAAAAAAATGGAAAAAAAATTGTTCGGGGAGGTCCCCTGTTTCTCCACCCCAGTCTCTATAGGGTAGTGAAACTAACATACCCCACGGACGTTGGCAGCATTGTCCTAGACGGACGGATTACGTCCGATGTAGGAACGGGTTCCCTAGGACAGTCCGTCGGGGTCCTATCTGCTAGGGATTTCCGTCCCGTATGTGACTAGTACTTTTGTTGCATGTTTTTGTTGTTTTTTTTCCTTTTCAGAACTAAATCATGTCTATTAAGATAGCCAGCTTAAATGCGAATGGCCTGAGGGATCGGGGTAAGGCGGCTCGCCTGCTTCGTGACCTCTTGTCGTTCGGCGTGGATGTGGCCGCGATCCAAGAGACTCACTTTGTTTGCGAAGTCGACTCGTGTGTGCTGTCTAACGACTATGTCGTCTATTCAGCATATGGGAGCCGGCATGCCAGAGGTGTTTCTTTGCTGGTCAAGCGTACCCTGGATGCGAGGATCGACCTTGTCCATGTCGGTGCCGAGGGCCGGCTGATCGTGGCAGATATTGCAGTGAAAAGCAAGTCGTTCCGGCTGATTGCGGTTTATGCGCCCAATGTCCCAGGTGAGCGTGTCTCTTTCTTTCGGCTGTTGGAGCCCTTCATGGTGCATTCAACACGGCTAATCTTAGTTGGGGACTGGAATGCCGTCCTAACCCCCAAATGGGATAGAGGAAGGGGGCGCTAGCGGGTGGGTGGTGATCGTAGCCTGGTTGATCTGATCGGCGAATTTGGTCTCGTCGATAGATACCGGGTCGATCATCCGGATGGGAGCATGTGGACGTGGACGCATGGTTGGCCTTCTACCCGGGTATCCTCATACCTGGATAGGATGTTAGTCAGAGAAGCCGACACGCATAGACTTCTTAGAATGTCCAACGTTCCACTGGCTAGGCTACTCGGACCACAAACTCGTTTGTGCCCGGGTGGTGTTAGACTTTAGGCCTAGGTTGGCTGGTTATTGGAAATTCAATCAGTCCTTATTGGACAGGCAGGACTTTCGTGACCAGCTGACAAAGCTAGTTCAGCGGGAATTAACTGGAGCGAGTCATTGGGAGTAGGTGGTGGGTTAACCTTAAGGACACCATTAGGTCTTTCGCCACCAAATATAGCCAGCGGCTCAGCCTAGATAAGGCTGCGGAGGCAAAGACACTTAGTGCTAATTTCACCCGGGCGGAGGCTGGAGGGGATCCCTAGAGATAGCCTTAGCCAGGGAGGCCCTGGAGCGTTCGACTAGCGGGCGCTACATGGGTCGGGTAATTAGGGCTAAGTTAAGCAAGATGTCTTCCGAAGCTGTGAACATGGGCGCAGAACTGCGCAAAGGAAGAAATTCGCCAGGCCGGCGACCGGTACATTCGAGAGGTACGCGACCCGGAGGGACATCTCCTAAGGTCCACCAACGACATGTGCGAGGCGTTCCGGCAGCATTTCAGACACCGATTTACCAAGGAGCCTGGACTCCGTGACGAGGAGTTTCGCAGCTATTTGGCTGACTTTCCCCGGCTTTTGCCGGCTGAAGCGGCTAGCTGCGAAAGGGGGAGATTACGGAGGACGAAATCTACGTGGCTTTGAAGAAGGTCGGCAGAGGCAAGTCGCCGGGCTTGGATGGTTTGCCCTATGAAATGTACTTGAGGATGTCGCACCTTTTTGTCCCGCTCTTGGCTGTCGTGTTCAACCACTGGTTTCGGCGGGGGTCCATCCCCGGTCGGATCACCAGGGGCGTGATCACGCTGTTGAAAAAAGGCAAGAAGGTTGGGAGGGAACTAGATGATTACAGGCCCATAACTCTGCTAAACACAGAGTTAAAGATTTTGGCCAAGATCCTGACGAATCGCTTGCAGCTAGTTGCCGAGTCTCTGTTGGGACCGGATCAGACTTGTTCTGTGAAGGGACGAACAATTCAGAGCAACCTGCACTTGATTCGCACGATCGTAGAGGGTGTAGAAGACGACGATGAGGCCGCGCTGATCAATTTGGATCAGTCCAAGGCATTTGATAAGTTGACCATGGCTACCTGGCTGCTGTCCTGCAGGCCGCCGGATTCAAACCCGACTTCAGCCGCTGGATTAGCCTTCTGTATCGCTCCCCCAAGGCTGTGGTACAGGTGAACGGGAAGCTGTCAGGCGCTTTCGCGCTGTCTAGGTCGGTCCGACAGGGTTGTCCACTGTCTTCTCTCCTGTACGTCCTGGCGTTGGAGCCTCAGCCGCCGGCTAAGGGACGAGACGGGCAGTCCGGTCCTACGTGGAATCGCAGTCCCTGGCGGAGCTCGAGGCCAGGGTTTCCGCGGCTACGCCGATGACGTAACGACCTTTGTGTCCTCCCGCAGGGACATAGAGGCGGTACAGCGAGCGCCCCATTACGGTACGAGAAGGTGACAGGGGCCAGAATTAACTGCGACAAGTCTTCCGGCTTGCGGTTAGGCGCTTGGAAGGGTGTTTCCCTCCCGGGGCCCTTCGACTGGACGGACGGGCCGGTCAAACTCCTCGGAGTTTGGTTCGGTCCGGACTTACAGTTGGAGAAAAACTGGTCCTGAAGTACTGGCAAAGGTCGGCGCGTCGGTCAAGGTTTGGCGTCGACGGGGTCTCTCCGTGAAGGGCTTGGCTGGTGTGCAACACATACCTCTTTCCCATGATCCTTTACCGGCTGTGGTACTTCCCCTTTGTGACGATCATGAGAAGGCGCTCGAGCGTTTGCTATTCTCCTGCCTGTGGAGAGGACGCAAACACATGGTCATTCGAGTCTGTTGCCTCCGTCCGTGTCAAGGGGGTCTGGGGATGCCACACTTGAGGCCACGTGCTCGCTTCGAGGTTGGCATTTCTCAGGCGCGCGTTGGAGGAAGATCGGTTGCTTGCGGGGGTAGTGAGGGACATGTTCCCTTGCCTTACCATCGCTCCCCCGATATAGTGACCGTCAGGCCTTGGGTGCGACCGAAATTCCTGCTCGAATGTCTGGCCGGCCTTACAGGCCATTCCACGGTCCAGTGACCTTTCACAGCCTAGGAAACTCTTCTATCGGGGATTAGTGGAGGGTGCCGTGAAGGATAAGCGTGGAGCAAAACCGGCATGTCGAGAGTGGAGTACCGCTCTCATTGGTCTTGGGCGCCAGGTGCGGATTGGCTCAGCAACTCCTGAGTTCTCTCCTGACCCTGGCGATTGGCTCGGAATGGTTTGTCGCTCAATGACAAGCGTTTCACGGGCCTAGCGGATTGCCAGATTGTGAACGTTACGGCAGCGGAATCGAGAACGTCAGCGCACGCCTTCTTCCATTGTTCGCGCGTTCGCCCGTTGTGGACGCGTGTCGGCGAGTTGACTGCTCGTATCTCGCCGCGGGAGCTTGTGCTCATTGATCGCGCATACGCTGTGGACAATGTGTCGCCCCCGTATACTCTGGTGTGAAGCGGATGGTGTTTCTGTCGCTACTGGCCACGGCTAGAATGGTGATTTGGATGACGCGTCTGGAGGAAGTCTTGCGGGGAGGTCGTCGCCTGGATCAGGATCTAATCCGATATTTTGAGCACAGCTCAAAATGAAGATTAGAACTGAACGGAAACGGCTGCACCCGACAGACTTTAGCAAAAGGTGGATATATGCAGCGAGCCTGGTTCGTGTGACCGGGGCTAGCCTTGATTTTCTTTTTTAGTTCTGCCAAGTCACATCGGGGTGGATTCCTCTGGAACCCCTCCCGCGGTTAAGGTTAGCTTTCTTTTGTATACCTAGTTAATGTGAGTGAATGTATTTGTCCTAGCTGTTCCCGGCTCCATTACTTTTGTTATGATCCAGTTCGAGATTCCCACTGACCATTGTTATTTTGCCCCGTTTATTCTCGGCTGGGTCAGCCTTATATATTCTCAGTCCAATTTATTTTTTTTAGCCTGCCGATACATGAAGAGAGCGGCTTGATTTTGTCTCTACAGGCAGAATACAGTGGCCTCTTTAATTACGAGGGTGTGTTTGGGTCTTACTAACATTTTGTATAAATATTCATTTGAAATTGTTTTGTTTTGAGGATTTTTTGTTTCTTCATACCCCTCCCCATCATATCATCTCATGTACAAATGTTAAAATCTATTTTTGTACTATAATTGTAAATAGTCACAAATTTTTATGTACAAATTTTAAAATCTATTTTTGTAAATAATCACAAATTTTTATGTACATTTGGGGCGTTTTTGTAGGTCCCCGGTATGTTTTTGCGATATTTTGGTGCTAGATAAGTACGAGTGAGTGATGGACAAATTCTTATGGTGAATGAGAATCATTGTAACGTATGTATGGGTCGTGAATCCGATTAGCTAGGTATAGGATATAGTAACTGAAGACCACCCCAAGTTTTGTTCCCCCTCCCACCTTTCGGCCTTGTGCCATAATTCATGTAAAAATGAATAAATAAAGCCAGCCACTTCCCCCCAGACTTTTGTTTGTGTGGATTTTGTGTTGTGGGAGCTTAGTGGAGCATTTGTTCCTCCGTGTTATTTGTTCGCACTCTGTCTCTCGGACATACTGTTTTCCAGCCCGAGTTTATTGCTCGGGCCAGCGTAAAAGTAGTGTTCTACGGAACGCGAAACACCAGGAAGCAGTTGTCCACCTCGTGGCATGGCCACGGCCTAGCCCACTTCCCCCCTGTTCGTTGGAAGAGCCTAGTGGAGTAGTTGTTCCGCAGTGATATCTGCTCGCACTTTGTCTCTTGGACAACTGATTTCCAGCCCGAGTTCATTGCTCAGGCCGGCGTAAAGTAGCGGTTTCTTCGAAAACGCGAAACACCGGAAAAGAAGTTGTCCGGTGATCGGTCACTTTTGTGGCATGGCCACAGAAGGACCGGGGGAAGTCGGCACTCCCACCACGGCGTCGGTGGGAGATTGGCAACTGTGTGACGCAGACGACGACGACGTCATAGCCCGCACCATGACCGAGTGGGAGAGCATGCTGTTCGGCTCCCCCACACCAGCGGAGGCGGCGGCGGCACACTGTCAGCAGCGACCAGACCAGCAGCGGCGACTGCACCTGCAGCAGGGCCACCCCAGCAGCGGCGACTGCACCTGCAGCAGCGACCAGACCAGCAGCGGCGACTGCACCTGCAGCAGCGACCACCCCAGCAGCGGCGACTGCACCTGCAGCAGCGACCAATCCAGCAGCGGCGACTGCACCAGCAGCGACCAATCCAGCAGCGGCGACTGCACCTGCAGCAGCAACCAAACGTGCAGCGGCAACAACCGACCTGCTCCAGCGACCGGATCTGCAGCAGCATCCAGACCGGCGGCAACTGCAGCAGCAACACCCCCACCGGCACGGACAGCAGCAGCAGCAGCAGCAGCAGCAGCAGCACCAGCGTCCCCCTTACCCTCGACCTCTGGGTGGAAGGAGGCAAGAAGATCACGCGTAAGGACGAGGACTATTACCAGTCCATCCAAAAGGATTACGCGGAATACATCAGGGGATTGAGCTCGTCTCGAAGCCGGACCAATTGGCGCAGATCGAGGCGAGAGTCATCACCCTGATCACCAAGGACCTGAAGACCAAAAAACTGATCGGCGTCCCCAGGGATACGTTCGAGGAGGGACTGCAGACACTGAAGATCAGAGCCAGGGCCGTAGCGAGGAGAAAGCAACACCACGTGGGACGTCCTGCTCGGCTCCGCCGAAAAAGCCAAGAACTTGATCGGCGTGGTTCTGGAGACCAAAACGCTCCAGTTCCACACGGAGTACATGGGCACGAAGAAGGTGAAAATACGCTGCACGGCGTCCCCATGGACATTGATGAAGATCACGTCGGCGCCTTCTTCGTGCAATATGGAAGGGTGGCCGAAGTCTCCTCGCTGCGGTCGAAAGCAGGATTCCTCACAGGAGACATGACCCTGCAGGTGACCCTGAACAAGGAAAACATCACCAAAGATCCCCAACATCCTCACCTGCAGGGGTCGCGCCATCTACGTCATCGTAGAAGGCAGGAAGCGATGCTGTTGGGTCGGCGGAGCACGTGGCAAAGGCGTGCCCAACCAAGAATCCGGCCCTCAAGGCCCAACCAGCCCAACCAGTCAAGCAGCAACCGGCGGCGCAGGAGAAGAATGGCGCAAAACAAGCACAACCTACGCAGTCTCCCGTGAGCAACAAAGACGGCGAATGGCAGGTGGTGGCCAGGAAGAAACCTAAAAACCTTCCCCGGACAATGTGCCGCCACCTGTCAAGACGCCTGCCAAGCAGACCCCGGTGGGGCTGTCGACTCCTACAAACCTAAGGAGTCCCCGGCGAAGGCGCCGGCAAAACCAAAGGAAGTGTCTCCTCCCAAACAGAGGAAGGCAAAAGTCCTTCCCCCCAGCAAATGGAAGTACAAAGGACACCCTCCCTGAAACGTGGGAGAGAGGAAGAGGCAGAGGAGCAGCACAACAACACAAAGGCCAGGGAGAAGGAGCCGGAGCAACGAAAGGAGGCCGCGAGCCGAAAAATGCAGCTCTCTACCAGTGTCTCCGGTTAAACAGACTTATGCACTAAAGGTAAGAAGTCTTCCTTCATCCCCGCAAAAAGCCTCCCAGTCCCCAGTCTTTAAACTGACCCCCCTGAAATCATGTACTTTAACCCCCACTCCTCCCCTCCTCCTCTGTCCACTCCCTCTCCCAGGCAAAAAAGAAAAAAAGCCCTGCCCCAAGGGGAAGCACTCCTTAAAGTGAGTGAGGACGTTGCCTCTGAGTGGTCATCTCCAGAGCGAAAACTCTTAAAGCCCCTGCTGAAGCTGACTTCAGTGGAGGGCAAACCAGTTGAAGATCCTAGAAACTTTCCCCAGGCCCCAGGTGTCATCACCCTGGTGAGGAACACCGGTGGCAACCTGGTCTGGGATCACATCCACGAAGCAAAGAGACATTTTGCAAAAGTTACCATGGTTCTTTAACACACCTGAACTCAAAAAAATGGAAAAAAAATTGTTCGGGGAGGTCCCCTGTTTTACTCCACCCCAGTCTCTATAGGGTAGTAAAACTAACATACCGGACGTTGGCGGCATTGTCCTAGACGGACGAATTACGTCCGATGTAGGAACGGGTTCCCTAGGACAGTCCGTCGGGGTCCTATCTGCTAGAAGTTTCCGTCCCGTATGTGACTAGTATTTTTGTTGCATGTTTTGTTGTTTTTTCCTTTTCAGAACTAAATCATGTCTATTAAGATAACCAGCTTAAATGCGAATGGCCTGAGGGATCGGGGTAAGGCGGCTCGCCTGCTTCGTGACCCTCTGATGCCCTTGTCATTCGGCGTGGATGTGGCCACGATCCAAGAGACTCACTTTGTTTTGCGAAGTCGACTCGTGTGTGTAATCTAACGACTATGTCGTCTATTCAGCATATGGGAGCCGGCATGCCAGAGGTGTTTCTTTGCTGGTCAAGCGTACCCTGGACGCGAGGATCGACCTTGTCCATGTCGGTGCCGAGGGCCAGAAGCTGATCGTGGCAGATATTGCAGTGAAAAGCAAATCGTTCCGGCTGATTGCGGTTTATGCGCCCAATGTCCCAGGTGAGCGTGTCTCTTTCTTTCCGGCTGTTGGAGCCCTTCATGGTGCATTCAACACGGCTAATCTTGGATTGGGGACTGGAATGCCGTCCTAACCCCCAGATGGGATAGAGGAAGGGGCGCTAGCGGGTGGAGTGGTGATCGTAGCCTGGTTGATCCTGATCGGCGAATTTGGTCTCGTCGATAGATACCGGAGTCGATCATCCGGATGGGAGCATGTGGACGTGGACGCATAGTTGGCCTTCTACCAGGTATCCGCGTACCTGGATAGGATGTTAGTCAGAGAAGCCGACATAGACTTCTTAGAATGTCCAACGTTCCACTGGCTAGGCTACTCGGACCACAAACTCGTTTGTGCCCGGGTAGTGTTAGACTTTAGGCCTAGGTTGGCTGGTTATTGGAAGTTCAATCAGTCCTTATTGGACAGACGGGACTTTCGTGACCAGCTGACAAAAACATTCAGCGGGAATTAACTGGGCGAGTCATTGGGAGTAGGTGGTGGGTTAACCTTAAGGACACAATTAGGTCTTTCGCCACCAAATATAGCCAGCGGCTCAACCTAGATAAGGCTGCGGAGGCAAAGACACTTAGTGCTAATTTCACCCGGGCGGAGGCGTGGAGGGATCCCCTAGAGATAGCCTTAGCCAGGGAGGCCCTGGAGCGCTCGACTAGCGGGCGCTACATAGGTCAGGTAATTAGGAGCTAAGTTAAGCAAGATGTCTTCCGAAGCTGTGAACATGGGCGCAGAACTGCGCAAGGAAGAAAATTCGCCAGGCCGGCGACCGGTACATTCGAGAGGTACGCGACCCGGAGGGACATCTCCTAAGGTCCACCAACGACATGTGCGAGGCGTTCCGGCAGCATTTCGAACACCGATTTACCAAGGAGCCTGGACTCCGTGACGAGGAGTTTCGCAGCTATTTGGCTGACTTTCCCGGCTTTGCCGGCTGAAGCGGCTAGCTGCGAAGGGGAGATTACGGAGGACGAAATCTACGTGGCTTTGAAGAAGGTCGGCAGAGGCAAGTCGCCAGGCTTGGATGGTTTGCCCTATGAAATGTACTTGAGGATGTCGCACCTTTTTGTCCCGCTCTTGGCGTGTTCAACCACTGGTTTCGGCAGGGGTCCATCCCCGGTCGGATCACCAGGGGCGGTGATCACGCTTTGAGAAAAGGCAAGAAGGTTGGGAGGGAACTAGATGATTACAGGCCCATAACTCTGCTAAACACAGAGTTAAAGATTTTGGCCAAGATCCTGACGAATCGCTTGCAGCTAGTTGCCGAGTCTCTGTTGGGACCGGATCAGACTTGTTCTGTGAAGGGACGAACAATTCAAGAACAACCTGCACTTGATTCGCACGATCGTAGAGGGTGTAGAAGACGACGATGAGGCCGCGCTGATCAATTTGGATCAGTCCAAGGCATTTGATAGGATTGACCATGGCTACCTGGCTGCTGTCCTGCAGGCCGCCGGATTCAAACCCGACTTCAGCCGCTGGATTAGCCTTCTGTATCGCTCCCCCAAGGCTGTGGTACAGGTGAACGGGAAGCTGTCGGGCGCTTTCGCGCTGTCTAGGTCGGTCCGACAGGGTTGTCCACTGTCTTCTCTCCTTTACGTCCTGGCGTTGGAGCCCCTCCTTCGCCGGCTAAGGGACGAGACGGGCAGTCCGGTCCTACGTGGAATCGCAGTCCCTGGCGGAGCTCGAGCCAGGGTTTCCGCGTACGCCGATGACGTAACGACCTTTGTGTCCTCCCGCAGGGACATAGGAGCGGTACAGCAGGCGCTGTACGGTACGAGAAGGTGACAGGGGCCAGAATTAACTGCGACAAGTCTTCCGGCTTGCGGTTAGGCGCTTGGAAGGGTGTTTCCCTCCCGGGACCCTTCGACTGGACGGACGGGCCGGTCAAGCTCCTCGGAGTTTGGTTCGGTCCGGACTTACAGTTGGAGAAAAACTGGTCTGAAGTACTGGCAAAGGTCGGCGCGTCGGTCAAGGTTTGGCGTCGACGGGGGTCTCTCCGTGAAGGGCTTGGCGGAGGTGTGCAACACATACCTCTTTCCCATGATCCTTTACCGGCTGTCAATGCTTCCCCTTTGTGACGATCATGAGAAGGCGCTCGAGCGTTTGCTATTCTCCTGCCTGTGGAGAGGACGCAAACACATGGTC
>JBBBDQ010019911.1:0-11439 GCA_037127315.1 Ascarosepion bandense | reverse complement strand
CGCTAATTTCGCCCGGGCGGAGGCTGGAGGGGATCCCCTAGAGATAGCCAGCCAGGGAGGCCCTGAGCGTTCGACTAGCGGGCGCTACATGGGTCAGGTAATTAGGCTGCTGGCAAGATGTCTTCCCGGAAGCTGTGAACATGGGCGCAGAACTGCGCAAGGAAGAAATTCGCCAGGCCGGCGACCGGTACATTCGAGAGGTACGCGACCCGGAGGGACATCTCCTAAGGTCCACCAACGACATGTGCGAGGCGTTCCGGCAGCATTTCGAACACCGATTTACCAAGGAGCCTGACTCCGTGACGAGGAGTTTCGCAGCTATTTGGCTGACTTTCCCCGGCTTTGCCGGCTGAAGCGGCTAGCTGCGAAGGGGAGATTACGGAGGACGAAATCTACGTGGCTTTGAAGAAGGTCGGCAGAGGCAAGTCGCCAGGCTTGGATGGTTTGCCCTATGAAATGTACTTGAGGATGTCGCACCTTTTTGTCCCGCTCTTGGCTGTCGTGTTCAACCACTGGTTTCGGCAGGGGTCCATCCCCGGTCGGATCACCAGGGGCGTGATCACGCTGTTGAGAAAAGGCAAGAAGGTTGGGAGGGAACTAGATGATTGATAGGCCCATAACTCTGCTAAACACAGAGTTAAAGATTTTGGCCAAGATCCTGACGAATCGCTTGCAGCTAGTTGCCGAGTCTCTGTTGGGGGGACCGGATCAGACTTGTTCTGTGAAGGGACGAACAATTCAGAGCAACCTGCACTTGATTCGCACGATCGTAGAGGGTGTAGAAGACGACGATGAGGCCGCGCTGATCAATTTGGATCAGTCCAAGGCATTTGATAGGATTGACCATGGCTACCTGGCTGTCCTGCAGGCCGCCGGATTCAAACCCGACTTCAGCCGCTGGATTAGCCTTCTGTATCGCTCCCCAAGGCTGTGGTACAGGTGAACGGGAAGCTGTCGGGCGCTTTCGCGCTGTCTAGGTCGGTCCGACAGGGTTGTCCACTGTCTGCTCTCCTTACGTCCTGGCGTTGGAGCCCCTCCTTCTCGGCTAAGGGACGAGACGGGCAGTCCGGTCCTACGTGGAATCGCAGTCCCCGGCGGAGCTCGAGCCAGGGTTTCCGCGTACGCCGATGACGTAACGACCTTTGTGTCCTCCCGCAGGGACATAGAGGCGGTACAGCAGGCGCTTGTACGGTACGAGAAGGTGACCAGGGGCCAGGAATTAAATGCGACAAGTCTTCCGGCTTGCGGTTAGGCGCTTGGAAGGGTGTTTTCCCGGGGCCCTTCGACTGGACGGACGGGCCGGTCAAGCTCCTCGGAGTTTGGTTCGGTCCGGACTTACAGTTGGAGAAAAACTGGCCTGAAGTACTGGCAAAGGTCGGCGCGTCGGTCAAGGTTTGGCGTCGACGGGGTCTCTCCGTGAAGGGCTTGGCGGAGGTGTGCAACACATACCTCTTTCCCATGATCCTTTACCGGCTGTCAGTACTTCCCTTGTGACGATCATGAGAAGGCGTCGAGCGTTTGCTATTCTCCTGCCTGTGGAGAGGACGCAAACACATGGTCGACAAAGGAGTCTGTTGCCTCCGTCCGTGTCAAGGGGGTCTGGGGATGCCACACTTGAGGAGCCACGTGCTCGCTTCGAGGTTGGCATTTCTCAGGCGCGCGTTGGAGGAAGATCGGTTGCTTGCGGGGGTAGTGAGGGACATGTTCCTTGCCTTACCATCGCTCCCTGACCCTATGGCTGACCGTCAGGCCTTGGGTGCGACCGAAATTCCTGCTCGAATGTCTGGCGGCCTTACAGGCCATTCCACGGTCCAGTGACCTTTCACAGCCTAGGAAACTCTTCTATCGGGGATTAGTGGAGGGTGCCGAAGGATAAGCTGTGGAGTAAGCTCGGCATGTCGAGAGTGGAGTACCGCTCTCATTGGTCTTGGGCGCCAGGTGCGGATTGGCTCAGCAACTCTGAGTTTTCTCTGACCTGGCGATTGGCTCGAATGGTTTGTCGCTCAATGACAAGCGTTTCGCAATGGGCCTGGCGGATTTGCCAGATTGTGAACGTTGCAACCTTGGAATTAAGGAGACGTCGGCGCACGCCTTCTTCCATTGTTCGCGCGTTCGCCCGTTGTGGGCGCGTGTCGGCGAGTTGACTGCTCGTATCTCGCCGCGGGAGCTTGTGCTCATTGATCGCGCATACGCTGTGGACAATGTGTCGCCCCCGTACTCTGGTGTGAAGCGGATGGTGTTTCTGTCGCTACTGGCCACGGCTAGAATGGTGATTTGGATGACGTCTGGAGGAAGTCTTATGGGAGGTTGTTCGATCAGGATCTAATCCGATATTTTGAGCACCAGCTCAAAATGAAGATTAGAACTGAACGGAAACGGCTGCACCCGACAGACTTTAGCAAAAGGTGGATATATGCAGCGAGTCCCTGGTTCGTGGACCGGGCTAGCCTTGATTTTTCTTTAGTTCTGCCAAGTCACATCGGGGTGGATTCCTCTTGAACCCCTCCCGCGGTTAAGGTTAGCTTTCTTTTGTATACCTAGTTAATGTGAGTGAATGTATTTTGTCCTAGCCTGTTCCCGGCTCCATTGCTTTGCTATGATCCAGTTCGAGATTCCCACTGTCCATTATTATTTTGTCCCGTTTTATTCTCGGCTGGGTCAGCTCATATATTCTCCAGTCCAATTTATTTTTGTACCCAGCTTCATTCCCCTTAGAAAGAGAGCGGCTTGATTTTGTCTCTACAGGCAGAATACAGTGGCCTCTTTAATTACGAGGGTGTGTTTGGGTCTTACTAACATTTTGTATAAATATTCATTTGAAATTGTTTTTTGTTTTGGGGATTTTGTTTCTTCATACCCCTCCCCATCATATCATCTCATGTACAAATGTTAAAATCTATTTTTGTACCATAATTGTAAATAGTCACAAATTTTTATGTACAAATTTTAAAATCTATTTTTGTAAATAATCACAAATTTTTATGTACATTTGGGGCGTTTTTGTAGGTCCCCGGTATGTTTTTGCGATATTTTGGTGCTAGATAAGTACGAGTGTTGATGGACAAATTTTTATGGTGAATGAGAATCATTGTAACGTACGCATGGGTCGTGATTCTGATTAGCTAGGTATAGGACATAGTAACTGAAGACCACCCCAAGTTTTGTTCCCCCTCCCACCTTTCGGCCTTGAGCCATAATTCATGTAAAAATGAATAAATAAACCAGCCACTTCCCCCTGTAGACTTTTGTTTGTGTGGATTTTGTGTTGTAGAGCTTAGTGGAGCATTTGTTCCTCCGTGTTATTTGTTCGCACTCTGTCTCTCGACATACTGTTTTCCAGCCCGAGTTTATTGCTCGGGCCAGCGTAAAAGTAGTGTTCTTCGGAACGCGAAACACCGGGAAGCAGTTGTCCACCTCGTGGCATGGCCACGGCCTAGCCACTCCCCCCTGTTCGTTGAAGAGCCTAGTGGAGTAGTTGTTCCCAGTGATATCTGCTCGCACTTTGTCTCTTGACAACTGATTTCCAGCCCGAGTTCATTGCTCGGGCCAGCGTAAAGTAGCGGTTTCTTCGAAACGCGAAACACCGGAAAGAAGTTGTCCGGTGATCGTCACTTTTGTGGCATGGCCACAGAAGGACTGGGGAATGGCACTCCCACCACGGCGTCGGTGGGAGATTGGCAACTGTGTGACGCAGACGACGACGACGGCCGGCAGCTCCGACCATGACCGAGTGGGAGAGCATGCTGTTCGGCTCCCCCACACCAGCGGAGGCGGCGGCGGCCACACTGTCAGCAGCGACCACCCCAGCAGCGGCGACTGCACCTGCAACAGAGACCACCCCAGCAGCGGCGACTGCACCTGCAGCAGCGACCAGACCAGCAGCGGCGACTGCACCTGCAGCAGCGACCACCCCAGCAGCAGCGACTGCACCTGCAGCAGCGACCAATCCAGCAGCGGCGACTGCACCTGCAGCAGCGACCAATCCAGCAGCGGCGACTGCACCTGCAGCAGCAACCAAACGTGCAGCAGCAGCAACCAAACCTGCTCCAGCGACCGGATCTGCAGCAGCGTCCAGACCGGCGGCAACTGCAGCAGCAACACCCCCGCCGGCACGGACAGCAGCAGCAGCAGCAGCAGCAGCACCAGCGTCCCCCTTACCCTCGACCTCTGGGTGGAAAGGGAGGCAAGAAGATCACGCGTAAGGACGAGGACTATTACCAGTCCATCCAAAAGGATTACGCGGACTACATCAGGGGGACGGAGCTCGTCTCGAAGCCGGACCACTTGGCGCAGATCGAGGCGAGGGTCATCACCCTGATCACCAAGGACCTGAAGACCAAGAAACTGATCGGCGTCCCCAGGGATACGTTCGAGGAGGGACTGCAGACACTGAAGATCAGAGCCAGGGCCGTAGCGAGGAGAAGCAACCACCACGTGGGACGTCCTTGCTGGCTCCGCCGATGAAGCCAAGAACTTAATCGGCGTGGTTCTGGAAACCAAAACGCTCCAGTTCCACATGGAGTACATGGGCACGAAGAAGGTGAAAATCACGCTGCACGGCGTCCCCATGGACATTGATGAAGATCACGTCGGCGCCTTCTTCGTGCAATATGGAAGGGTGGCCGAAGTCTCCTCGCTGGGTCGGAAAGCAGGATTCCTCACGGGAGACATGACCCTGCAGGTGACCCTGGACAAGGAAAACATCGCAAAGATCCCCAACATCCTCACCTGCAGGGCCGCGCCATCTTCGTCATCGTAGAAGGCAGGAAGCCGTGCTGTTGGGTCTTGGTGGGTCGGCGGAGCACGTGGCAAAAGCGTGCTCCACCAAGAATCCGGCCCTAAAGGCCCAACCAGCCCAACCGGTCAAGCAGCGTCCCAGCGGCGCAGGAGAAGGATGGCGGAAAACAAGCACAACCAAGCGCAGTCTCCCGTGACCAACAAGAACGGCGGAAATGGCAGGTGGTGGCCAGGAAAAGCCAAAAAACCTCTCGACAATGTGCCGCCACCTGTCAAGACGCCTGCCAAGCAGACCCCGGTGGGGCTGTCGACTCCTACCAAACCTAAGGAGTCCCCGGCGAAGGCGCCGGCAAAACCAAAGGAGGTGTCTCCTCCCAAACAGAGGAAGGCAAGAAGTCCTTCCCCCAGCAAATGGAAGTACAAAGGACACCCTCCCTGAAACGTGGGAGAGAGGAAGAGGCAGAGGAGCAGCACAACAACACAAAGGCCAGGAGAAGGAGCCGGAGCAACGAAAGGAGGCCGCGAGCCGAAAAATGCAGCTCTCTACCAGTGTCTCCGGTTAAACAGACTTATGCACTAAAGGTAAGAAGCCTCTCATCCCCAAAGCCTCCCAGTCCCCAGTCTTTAAACTCGACCCCCTGAAATCTTGTGCTTTAACCCCCACTCCCTCCCTCCTCCTCTGTCCACTCCCCTCTCGGGCAAAAAGAAAAAAAAAAAGCCCTGCCCCAAGGGGAAGCACTCCTTAAAGTGAGTGAGGACGTTGCCTCTGAGTGGTCATCTCAGAGGCGAAAACCTTAAAGCCCCTGCTGAGGCTGACCTCAGTGGAGGGCAAGAACACTGAAAATCCCAGAAACTTTCCTCAGGCCCCAGGTGTCATCACCCTGGTGAGGAACACCGGTGGCAACCTGAGGGTCTGGGACCACATCCACGAAGCAAAAAGACACTTTCGCAAATAACTATGGTTCAGCACAACACACCTGAACTCAAAAAAATGGAAAAAAATTGTTCGGGGAGGTCCCCTGTTTTACTCCACCCCAGTCTCTATAGGGTAGTGAAACTAACATACCCCACGGACGTTGGCGGCATTGTCCTAGACGGACGGATTACGTCCGATGGGAACGGGTTCCCTAGGACAGTCCGTCGGGGTCCCATTCGTTAGGGATTTCCGTCCCGTATGTGACTAGTACTTTTGTTGCATGTTTTTGTTGTTTTTTCCTTTTCAGAACTAAATCATGTCTATTAAGATAGCCAGCTTAAATGCGAATGGCCTGAGGGATCGGGGTAAGGCGGCTCGCCTGCTTCGTGACCTCTTGTCGTTCGGCGTGGATGTGGCCGCGATCCAAGAGACTCACTTTGTTTGCGAAGTCGACTCGTGTGTGCTGTCTAACGACTATGTCGTCTATTCAGCATATGGGAGCCGGCATGCCAGAGGTGTTTCTTTGCTGGTCAAGCGTACCCTGGATGCGAGGATCGACCTTGTCCATGTCGGTGCCGAGGGCCGGCTGATCGTGGCAGATACTGCAGTGAAAGCAAGTCGTTCCGGCTGATTGCGGTTTATGCGCCCAATGTCCCAGGTGAGCGTGTCTCTTTTCTTTCGGCTGTTGGAGCCCTTCATGGTGCATTCAACACGGCTAATCTTAGTTGGGGACTGGAATGCCGTCCTAACCCCCAAATGGGATAGAGGAAGGGGCGCTTAGTGGGTGGAGTGGTGATCGTAGCCTGGTTGATCTGATCGGCGAATTTGGTTCCGTCGATAGATACCGGGTCGATCATCCGGATGGGAGCATGTGGACGTGGACGCATAGTTGGCCTTCTACCCGGGTATCCGCGTACCTGGATAGGATGTTAGTCAGAGAAGCCGACATAGACTTCTTAGAATGTCCAACGTTCCACTGGTTAGGCTACTCGGACCACAAACTCGTTTGTGCCCGGGTGGTGTTAGACTTTAGGCCTAGGTTGGCTGGTTATTGGAAGTTCAACCAGTCCTTATTGGACAGGCGGGACTTTCGTGACCAGCTGACAAAACTAAGTTCAGCGGGAATTAACTGGGCGAGTCATTGGGAGTAGGTGGTGGGTTAACCTTAGTGGATTCATTAGGTCTTTCGCCACCAAATATAGCCAGCGGCTCAACCTAGATAAGGCTGCGGGAGGCAAAGACACTTAGTGCTAATCGCCCGGGCGGAGGCTGGAGGGGATACCCTAGAGATAGCCTTAGCCAGGGAGGCCCTGGAGCGTCTGACTAGCGGGCGCTACATAATAGGCACTAGGGCTAAGTTAAGAAGATGTCTTCCGAAGAACATGGGCGCAGAACTGCGCAAGGAAGAAACCTGCCAGGGCCGGCGACCGGTACATTCGAGAGGTACGCGACCCGGAGGGACATCTCCTAAGGTCCACCAACGACATGTGCGAGGCGTTCCGGCAGCATTTCGCTAATTGATTTACCAAGGAGCCTGACTCCGTGACGAGGAGTTTCGCAGCTATTTGGCTGACTTTCCCCGGCTTTTGCCGGCTGAAGCGGTTGAAGGTGAAGGGGAGATTACGGAGGACGAAATCTACGTGGCTTTGAAGAAGGTCGGCAGAAAGTCGCCAGGCTTGGATGGTTTGCCCTATGAAATGTACTTGAGGATGTCGCACCTTTTTGTCCCGCTCTTGGCTGTCGTGTTCAACCACTGGTCGGCAGGGGTCCATCCCCGGTCGGATCACCAGGGGCGTGATCACGCTGTTGAGAAAGGCAAGAAGGTTGGGAGGGAACTAGATGATTACAGGCCCATAACTCTGCTAAACACAGAGTTAAAGATTTTGGCCAAGATCCTGACGAATCGCTTGCAGCTAGTTGCCGAGTCTCTGTTGGGACCGGATCAGACTTGTTCTGTGAAGGGACGAACAATTCAGAGCAACCTGCACTTCTGATTCGCACGATCAGGAGGGTGAAGACGACGATGAGGCCGCGCTGATCAATTTGGATCAGTCCAAGGCATTTGATAGGATTGACCATGGCTACCTGGCTGCTGTCCTGCAGGCCGCTGTGATTCAAACCCGACTTCAGCCGCTGGATTAGCCTTCTGTATCGCTCCCCCAAGGCTGTGGTACAGGTGAACGGGAAGCTGTCGGGCGCTTTCGCGCTGTCTAGGTCGGTCCGACAGGGTTGTCCACTGTCTGCTCTCCTTTACGTCCTGGCGTTGGAGCCCCTCCTTCGCCGGCTAAGGGACGAGACGGGCAGTCCGGTCCTACGTGGGAATCGCAGTTCCCGGCGGAGCTCGAGCCAGGGTTTCCTGCGTACGCCGATGATGCAACGACTCGGTGTCCTCCCGCAGGGACATAGAGTGCGGCACAGCAGGCGCTTGTACGGTACGAGAAGGTGACAGGGCCAGAATTAACTGCGACAAGTCTTCCGGCTTGCGGTTAGGCGCTTGAAGGGTGTTTCCCCTGCCGGGGCCCTTCGGACTGGACGGACGGGCCGGTCAAGCTCCTCGAGTTTGGTTCGGTCCGGACTTACAGTTGGAGAAAAAACTGGTCTGAAGTACTGGGCAAAGGTCGGCGCGTCGGTCAAGGTTTGGCGTCGACGGGGTCTCTCCGTGAAAGGGCTTCGCGAGGCAACACATACCTCTTTCCCATGATCCTCTTTACCGGTTGCCAGTACTTCCCCTTTGTGACGATCATGAGAAGGCGCTCGAGCGTTTGCTATTCTCCTGCCTGTGGAGAGGACGCAAACACATGGTCGACAAAGGAGTCTGTTGCCTCCGTCCGTGTCAAGGGGGTCTGGGGGATGCCACACTTGAGGAGCCACGTGCTCGCTTCGAGGTTGGCATTTCTCAGGCGCGCGTTGGAGGAAGATCGGTTGCTTGCGGGGGTAGTGAGGGACATGTTCCCTTGCCTTACCATCGCTCCCCTGACCCTATGGCTGACCGTCAGGCCTTGGGTGCGACCGAAATTCCTGCTCGAATGTCTGGCGGCCTTACAGGCCATTCCACGGTCCAGTGACCTCTTCACAGCCTAGGAAACTCTTTCTATCGGGGATTAGTGGAGGGTGCCGTGAAGGATAAGCTGTGTGGAGTGGTTTTCCTCGGCATGTCGAGAGTGGAGTACCGCTCTCATTGGTCTTGGGCGCCAGGTGCGGATTGGCTCAGCAACTCTGAGTTTTCTCTGACCTGGCGATTGGCTCGGAATGGTTTGTCGCTCAATGACAAGCGTTTCGCAATGGGCCTGGCGGATTTGCCAGATTGTGAATGTTGCAACCTTGGAATTAAGGAGACGTCGGCGCACGCCTTCTTCCATTGTTCGCGCAGCCGCCCGTTGTGGGCGCGTGTCGGCGAGTTGACTGCTCGTATCTCGCCGCGGGAGCTTGTGCTCATTGATCGCGCATACGCTGTGGACAATGTGTCGCCCCGTACTTGGGTAGCGGATGGTGTTTCTGTCGCTACTGGCCACGGCTAGAATGGTGATTTGGATGACGCGTCTGGAGGAAGTCTTGTGAGGTCGTCTTTCGGATCAGGATCTAATCCGATATTTTGAGCACCAGCTCAAAATGAAGATTAGAACTGAATTGAAACGGCTGCACCCGACAGACTTTAGCAAAGGTGGATATATGCAGCGAGCCTGGTTCGTGTGACCGGGGCTAGCCTTGATTTTCTTTTTTTAGTTCTGCCAGTCACATCGGGGTGGATTCCTCCTAAACCCCTCCCGCGGTTAAGGTTAGCTTCTTTTGTATATACCTAGTTAATGTGAGTGAATGTATTTCAAGTCCTAGCCTGTTCCCGGCTCCATTGCTTTTGTTATGATCCAGTTCGAGATTCCCACTGACCATTGTTATTTTGCCCCGTTTTATTCTCGGCTGGGTCAGCCTTATATATTCTCCAGTCCAATTTATTTTTGTGACCCAGCTTCCATTCCCTTAGAAAGAGAGCGGCTTACTTTGTCTCTACAGGCAGAATACAGTGGCCTCTTTAATTACGAGGGTGTGTTTGGGTCTTACTAACATTTTGTATAAATATTCATTTGAAATTGTTTTTGTTTTTGTGATTTTGTTTCTTCATACCCCTCCCCCATCATATCATCTCATGTACAAATGTTAAAATCTATTTTTGTATCTATAATTGTAAATAGTCACAAATTTTTATGTACAAATTTTAAAATCTATTTTTGTAAATAATCACAAATTTTTATGTACATTTGGGGCGTTTTTGTAGGTCCCCGGTATGTTTTTGCGATATTTTGGTGCTAGATAAGTACGAGTGTTGATGGACAAATTTTTATGGTGAATGAGAATCATTGTAACGTATGTATGGGCCGAATCCGATTAGCTAGGTATAGGATATAGTAACTGAAGACCACCCCAAGTTTTGTTCCCCCTCCCACCCTTTCGGCCTTGTGCCATAATTCATGTAAAAATGAATAAATAAAACCAGCCACTTCCCAGACTTTGTTTGTGTGGATTTGTGTTGTGGGAGCTTAGTGGAGCATTTGTTCCTCCGTGTTATTTGTTCGCACTCTGTCTCTCGGACATGTTGCTTTCCAGCCCGAGTTTATTGCTCGGGCCATGTAAAAGTAGTGTTCTTCGGAACGCGAAACACCGGGAAGCAGTTGTCCACCTCGTGGCATGGCCACGGCCTAGCCACTTCCCCCCCCCCCCCCCCCTGTTCGTTGGAAGAGCCTAGTGGAGTAGTTGTTCCGCAGTGATATCTGCTCGCACTTTGTCTCTTGGACAATGGATTTCCAGCCCGAGTTCATTGCTCGGGCCAGCGGTAGCAGCGGTTTCTTCGAAAACGCGAAACACCGGAAAGAAGTTGTTCGGTGATCGGTCACTTTGTGGCATGGCCACAGAAGGACCGGGGAAGTCGGCACTCCCACCACGGCGTCGGTGGGAGACTGGCAACTGTGTGACGCAGACGACGACGACGTCATAGCCCGCACCATGACCGAGTGGGAGAGCATGCTGTTCGGCTCCCCCACACCAGCGGAGGCGGCGGCGGCCACACTGTCAGCAGCGCACCGACCAGCAGCGGCGACTGTACCCGCAGCAGAGACCACCAGCGCCGCGACCGTAACCTGCAGCAGCGACCAGACCAGCAGCGGCGACTGCACCCGCAGCAGCGACCACCCCAGCAGCGGCGACTGCACCTGCAGCAGCGACCAATCCAGCAGCGGCGACTGCACCTGCAGCAGCGACCAATCCAGCAGCGGCGACTGCAGCAGCAACCAAACGTGCAGCAGCAGCAGCAACCAAACCTGCTCCAGCGACCGGATCTGCAGCAGCATCCAAACCGGCGGCAACTGCAGCAGCAACACCCCCACCGGCACGGACAGCAGCAGCAGCAGCAGCAGCAGCAGCAGCGTCCCCCTTTACCCTCGACCTCTGGGAAAGGAGGCAAGAAGATCACGCGTAAGGACGAGGACTATTACCAGTCCATCCAAAAGGATTACGCGGACTACATCAGGGGGACGGAGCTCGTCTCGAAGCCGGACCACTTGGCGCAGATCGAGGCGAGGGTCATCACCCTGATCACCAAGGACCTGAAGACCAAGAAACTGATCGGCGTCCCCAGGGATACGTTCGAGGAGGGACTGCAGACACTGAAGATCAGAGCCAGCCGTAGCGAGGAGAAGCAACACCACGTGGACGTCCTGCTCGGCTCCGCCGATGAAGCCAAGAACTTAATCGGCGTGGTTCTGGAAACCAAAACGCTCCAGTTCCACACGGAATAC
>JBBBDQ010019910.1:0-10732 GCA_037127315.1 Ascarosepion bandense | reverse complement strand
CCAAGATCTCGAATGAATCGCCGTCAGCCAGTTGCCGAGTTCTGTTGGGGACCGGATCAGACTTGTTCTGTGAAGGGACGAACAATTCAGAGCAACCTGCACTTGATTCGGGCCGATCGTAGAGGGTGTAGAAGACGACGATGAGGCCGCGCTGATCAACGGGATCAGTCCAAGGCATTTGATAGATTGACCATGGCTACCTGCTGCTGTCCCGCTGCCGGATTCAAACCCGACTTCAGCCGCTGGATTGGCTTCTGTATCGCTCCCCCAAGGCTGTGGTACAGGAACGGGAAGCTGTCGGCGCCGGCGCTGTCTAGGTCGGTCCGACAGGGTTGTCCACTGTCTGCTCTCTCACGTCCTGGCGTTGGAGCCTCCTCCTTCGCCGGCCAAGGACGACGGGCAGTCCGGTCTCACGTGGAATCGCAGTCCTGGCGGAGCTTCGAGCTATTAGAGCCCGCGCACGCCGATGACGTAACGACCTTTTGTGCCCCGCAGGGACATAGAGGCGGTACAGCAGGCGCTTGTACGGTACGAGAAGGTGACAGGGGCCAGAATTAACTGCGACAAGTCTTCCGGGTTTGCGGTTAGGCGCTTGGAAGGGTGTTTCTCTCCCGGGGCCCTTCGACTGGACGGACGGGTCGGCCGGCTCCTCGGAGTTTGGTTCGGTCCGGACTTACAGTTGGAGAAAACTGGTCTGAAGTACTGGCAAAGGTCGGCGCGTTTGTCAAGGTTTGCGTCGACGGCCCTCTGCATAGGTCACAGAGGTGTGCAACATACCCTTTTCCCATGATCCTTTACTGGCTGTCAGTACTTCCCCTTTGTGACGATCATGAGAAGGCGCTCGAGCGTTTGCTATTCTCCTGCCTGTGGAGAGGACGCAAACACATGGTCGACAAAGGAGCCCGCCGTCTCCGTCCGTGTCAAGGGGGTCTGGGGGATGCCACACTTGAGGAGCCGCCTGCTTCGAGGTTGGCATTTCTCAGGCGCGCGTTGGAGGAAGATCGGTTGCTTGCGGGGGGTAGTGAGGACATGTTCCTTGCCTTTACCATCGCTCCCCGACCCTATGGCTGACCGTCAGGCCTTGGTGCGACCGAAATTCCTGCTCGAATGTCTGGCGGCTTACAGGCCATTCCACGGTCCAGTGACCTTTCACAGCCTAGGAAACTCTTCTATCGGGGATTAGTGGAGGGTGCCGGCGATAAGCTGTGGAGTAAGCTCGGTATGTCGAGAGTGGAGTACCGCTCTCTATTGGTCTTGGGCGCCAGGTGCGGATTGGCTCAGCAACTCTGAGTTTTCTCTGACCTTGGCGATTGGCTCGGAAATGGTCGGTCGCTCAACGACAAGCGTTTCGCAATGGGCCTGGCGGATTTGCCGATTGTGAACGTTGCAACCTTGGAACGAGGACGTCGGCGCACGCCTTCTTCCATTGTTCGCGCGTTCGCCCGTTGTGGGCGCGTGTCGGCGAGTTGACTGCTCGTATCTCGCCGCGGGAGCTTGTGCTCATTGATCGCGCATACGCTGTGGACAATGTCGCCCCCGTACTCTGGTGTGAAGGATGGTGTTTCTGTCGCTACCGTCACGGCTAGAATGGTGATTTGGATGACGCGTAGTCTGGAGGAAGTCTTGCGGGGAGGTCGTCTTTTGGATCAGGATCTAATCCGATATTTTGAGCACCAGCCTAAAAAATGAAGATTAGAACTGAACGGAAACGGCTGCACCCGACAGACTTTAGCAAAAGGTGGATATATGCAGCGAGCCTGGTTCGTGTGACCGGGGCTAGCCTTGATTTTCTTTTTTAGTTCTGCTATGTCACATCGGGGTGGATTCTCCGAAACCCTCCCGCGGTTAAGGTTAGCTTTTTGTATACCTAGTTAATGTGAGTGAATGTATTTGTCCTAGCCCGTCTTTGGCTCCATTGCTTTTGTTATGATCCAGTTCGAGATTCCACTGTCCATTATTATTTTGTCCTGTTTTATTCTCGGCTGGGTCAGCCTTATATATTCTCCAGTCCAATTTATTTTTGTACCCAGCTTCTCCATTCCCCTTAGAAAGAGAGCGGCTTGATTTTGTCTCTTTACAGGTAGAATACAGTGGCCTCTTTAATTACGAGGGTGTTTGGGTCTTACTAACATTTTGTATAAATATTCATTTGAAATTGTTTTTTGTTTTGGGGATTTTTTTGTTTCTTCATACCCCTCCCCATCACATCATCTCATGTACAAATGTTAAAATCTATTTTTGCACTATAATTGTAAATAGTCACAAATTTTTATGTACAAATTTTAAAATCTATTTTTGTAAATAATCACAAATTTTTATGTACACTTGGGGCGTTTTTGTAGGTCCCCATATGTTTTTATGATATTTTGGTGCTAGATAAGTACGAGTGTTGATGGACAAATTCTTATGGTGAATGAGAATCATTGTAACGTACGTACGGGCTGCAGACTTGATTAGCTAGGTATAGACATAGTAACTGAAGACCACCCCAAGTTTTGTTCCTCCACCTTTTCGGCCTTGAGCCATAATTCATGTAAAAATGAAACAAATAAAAACCAGCCACTTCTCAGATTCTTGTTTGTGGATTTTGTGTTGTGGGAGCTTAGTGGAGCATTTGTTCCTCCGTGTTATTTGTTCGCACTCTGTCTCTCGGACATACCGTTTTCCAGCCCGAGTTTATTGCCCGGGCCAGCGTAAAAGTAGTGTTCTTCGGAACGCGAACACCGGGAAGCAGTTGTCCACCTCGTGCGCGCTTTCGGCCGGGCCTTCCAGCTTACCCCCCCCCCTGTTCGTTGGAAGAGCCTAGTGGAGTAGTTGTTCCGCAGTGATATCTGCTCGCACTTTGTCTCTTGGACAACCGATTTCCAGCCCGAGTTCATTGCTCGGGCCAGCGTAAAGTAGCGGTTTCTTCGCGAGGAAAACGCGAAACACCGGAAAGAAGTTGTTCGGTGATCGGTCACTTCTTGTGGCATGGCCACAGAAGGACCGGGGAAGTCGGCACTCCCACCACGGCGTCGGTGGGAGATTGGCAACTGTGTGACGCAGACGACGACGACGTCATAGCTCGCACCATGACCGAGTGGGAGAGCATGCTGTTCGGCTCCCCCACACCAGCGGAGCAAGTAAGGCACACACTGTCAGCAGCGACCACCCCAGCAGCGGCGACTGCACCTGCAACAGAGACCACCCCAGCAGCGGCGACTGCACCCGCAGCAGCGACCAGACCAGCAGCGGCGACTGCACCCGCAGCAGCGACCACCCCAGCAGCAGCGACTGCACCTGCAGCAGCGACCAATCCAGCAGCGGCGACTGCACCTGCAGCAGCGACCAATCCAGCAGCGGCGACTGCACCTGCAGCAGCAACCAAACGTGCAGCAGCAGCAACCAAACCTGCTCCAGCGACCGGATCTGGCAGCGTCCAGACCCGGCGGCAACTGCAGCAGCAACACCCCCGCCGGCACGGACAGCAGCAGCAGCAGCAGCAGCAGCACCAGCGTCCCCCTTACTCCCTCGACCTCTGGTGTGGAAAGCGAGGAAGAAGATCACGCGGGCGACGAGGACTATTACCAGTCCATCCAAAGGATTACGCGGACTACATCAGGGGGACGGAGCTCGTCTCGAAGCCGGACCACTTGGCGCAGATCGAGGCGAGGGTCATCACCCCGATCACCAAGGACCTGAAGACCAAGAAACTGATCGGCGTCCTCAGGGATACGTTCGAGGAGTGGACTGCAGACATTGAAGATCAGAGCTAGAAGCCGTAGCGAGGAGAAGCAACACCACGTGGGACGTCCTGCTTGGCTCCGCCGATGAAGCCAAGAACTTAATCGGCGTGGTTCTGGAATTCAAAACGCTCCAGTTCCACACGGAGTACATGGGCACGAAGAAGGTGAAATCACGCTGCACGGCGTTCCCATGGAGGCCGATGAAGATCACGTCGGCGCCTTCGTGCAATATGGAAGGGTGGCCAAGTCTCTCGCTGCGGTCGAAAGCAGGATTCCCCGCCGACAAGGACCCTGCAGGTGACCCTGGACAAGGAAAACATCGCAAAGATCCCCAACATCCTCACCTGCAGGGGTCGCGCCATCTTCGTCATCGTAGAAGGCAGGAAGCCGTGCTGTTGGGTTCGAGGGTCGGCGGAGCACGTGGCAAAAGCGTGCCCAACCAAGAATCCGGCCCTAAAGGCCCAACCAGCCCAACCGGTCAAGCAGCAACCAGCGGCGGTGAGAAGGATGGCGGGAAAACAAGCACAACCTACGCAGTCTCCCGTGACCAACAAGAACGGCGAATGGCAGGTGGTGGCCAGGAAGAAAGCCAAAAAACCTTCCCCGGACAATGTGCCGCCACCTGTCAAGACGCCTGCCAAGCAGACCCCGGTGGGGCTGTCGACTCTACCAAACCCAAGGAGTCCCCGGCGGCTGCGCCGGCAAAAACCAAAGGAGGTGTCTTCCAAACAGAGGAAGGCAAGAAGTCCTTCTCTCAGCAAATGGAAGTACAAAGGACACCCTCCTGAAACGTGGGAGAGAGGAAGAGGCAGAGGAGCAGCACAACAACACAAAGGCTAGGAGAAGGAGCTGGAGCAACGAAAGGAGGCCGCGAGCCGAAAAATGCAGTTTCTCATCAGTGTCTCCGGTTAAACAGACTTATGTACCCGAAAAGGTGGTGTCTTCTCTTATCCCCGCAAAAGCCTCCCAGTCCTCAGTTTCTTAAACTGACCCCCTGGAAATCTGTGCTTTAACCCCCACTCCCTCCTCCTCTGTCCACTCCCCCCGGGCAAAAAGAAAAAGCCCTGCCCCAAGGGGAAGCACTCCGGAAGTGAGTGAGGACGTTGCCTCTGAGTGGTCATCTCAGAGGCGAAAAACCTTAAAGCCCCTGCTGAGGCTGACCTCAGTGGAGGGCAAAGAACACTGAAAATCTCAGAAACTTTCCCCTAGCCCCAGGTGTCATCACCCGTGAGAACACCGGTGGCAACCTGAGGGTCTGGGACCACATCCACGAAGCAAAAAGACACTTTTCGCAAATAACTATGGTTCAGCACAACACACCTGAACTCAAAAAAATGGAAAAAAATTGTTCGGGGAGGTCCCCTCGTTTTACTCCACCCCAGTCTCTATAGTAGTGAAACTACGACACCACGGACGTTGGCGGCATTGTCCGCCCAGACGGACGGATTACGTCCGATGTAGGAACGGGTTCCCCTAGACAGTCCGTCGGGGTCCTATCTGCTAGGATTTCCGTCCCGTATGTGACTAGTACTTTTGTTGCACGTTTTTGTTGTTTTTTCCTTTTCAGAACTAAATCATGTCTATTAAGATAGCCAGCTTAAATGCGAATGGCCTGAGGGATCGGGTAAGGCGGCTCGCCTGCTTCGTGACCTCTTGTCGTTCGGGCGGGATGTGGCCGCGATCCAAGGAGACTCACTTTGTTTGCGAAGTCGACCGTGTGTGCTGTCTAACGACCATGTCGTCTATTCAGCATATGTGAGCCGGCATGCCAGAGGTGTTTTTTGCTGGTCAAGCGTACCCCTGGATGCGAGGATCGACCAAGTCTACGTCGGTGTCGAGGGCTGCCGATCGTGGCAGATATTGCAGTGAAAAGCAAGTCGTTCTGGCTGATTGCGGTTTATGCGCCCAATGTCCCAGGTGAGCGTGTCTTTTCTTCGGCTGTTGGAGTCCTTTCATGGTGTATTCAACACGGCTAATCTTAGTTGGGACTGGAATGCTGTCCCAATCCCCAAATGGGATAGAGGAAGGCGCTATGGGTGGAGTGGTGATCGTAGCCTGGGTTGATCTGATCGGCGAATTTGGTCTCGTCGATAGATACCGGGTCGATCATCCGGATGAGCATGTGGACGTGGACGCATAGTTGGCTCTCTACCCGGGTATCCGCGTACCTGGATAGGATGTTAGTCAGAGAAGCCGACATAGACTTCTTAGAATGTCCAACGTTCCAATTGGTTAGGCTACTCGGACCACAAACTCGTTTGTGCCCGGGTGGTGTTAGACTTTAGGCCTAGGTTGGCTGGTTATTGGAAGTTCAAATAGTCCTTATTGGACAGGCGGACTTTTCGTGACCAGCTGACAAAACGTTCAGCGGGAATTAACCGGGCGAGTCATTGGGAGTAGGTGGGTTAACCTTATGACACCATTAGGTCTTTCGCCACCAAATATAGCCAGCGGCTCAACCCAGATAAGGCTGGTGGGAGGCAAAGACACTTAGTGCTAATTTTGCCCGGGCGGAGGCTGGAGGGGATACCCTAGAGATAGCCTTAGCTAGGAGGCCCTGGAGCGTCTGGATCAGCGGGCGCCACATGGGTCAGGTAATTAGGCTAAGCGCGAAGATGTCTTCCGGAAGCTGTGAACATGGGCGCAGAACTGCGCAAGGAAATAGCACCTGCTAGGCCGGCGACCGGTACATTCGAGAGGTACGTGACCCGGAGGACATCTCCCAAGGTCCACCAACGACATGTGCGAGGCGTTCGGCAGCATTTTCGAACACTGATTTACCAAGCAGCCTGGACTCCGTGGACGAGGAGTTTCGCAGTCATTTGGCTGACTTCTCCCCGGCTTTTTGCCGTGGTCACGGCTAGCTGCGAAGGGGAGATTACGGAGGACGAAATCTACGTGGCTTTGAAGAAGGTCGGCAGAGGCAAGTCGCCAGGCTTGGATGGTTTGCCCTATGAAATGTACTTGAGGATGTCGCACTCGTCCTGCTCTTGGCTGTCGTGTTCAACCACTGGTTTCGGTGGTGGGGTCCATCCCCGGTCGGATCACCAGGGCGTGATCACGCTGTTGAGAAAAGGCAAGAAGGTTGGGAGGGAACTAGATGATTACAGGCTCATAACTCTGCTAAACACAGAGTTAAAGATTTTGGCCAAGATCCTGACGAATCGCTTGCAGCTAGTTGCCGAGTCTCTGCTGGGACCGGATCAGACTTGTTCTGTGAAGGGACGAACAATTCAGAGCAACCTGCACTTGATTCGCACGATCGTAGAGGGTGTAGAAGACGACGATGAGGCCGCGCTGATCAATTTGGATCAGTCCAAGGTATTTGATAGGATTGACCATGGCTACTCGGCCGTTGTCCTGCAGGCTGCCGGATTCAAACCCGACTTCAGCCGCTGGATCAGCTTCGTATCGCTCCTCCAAGGCTGTGGTACAGGTGAACGGGAAGCTGTCGAAGCGCTTTCGCGCTGTTCAGGTCGGTCCGACAGGGTTGTCCACCGTCTGCTCTCCTTTACGTCCCGCGTTGGAGCCCCTCCTTCGCCGGCTAAGGACGAGAGACGGGCAGTCCGGTCCTACGTGGAATCGCAGTCCCTGGCGGAGCTCGGAGCCAGGGTTTGTGCGCACGCCGATGACGTAACGACCTTTGTGTCCTCCCGCAGGGACACAGAGGCGGCACAGCAGGCGCTTGTACGGTACGAGAAGGTGACAGGGGGCCAGAATTAACTGCGACAAGTCTTCCGGCTTGCGGTTAGGCGCTTGGAAGGGTGTTTCTCTCCCGGGGCCCTTCGACTGGACGGACGGGCCGGTCAAGCTCCTCGGAGTTTGGTTCGGTCCGAGACTTACAGTTGGAGAAAAACTGGTTCATACCAAAGGTCGGCGCGTCGGCTGTTATTTCGCGTCGGACGGCCCCGTGAAGGGTTTGGCGGAGGTGGGGCAACACATACTTCTTTCCCATGATCCTTATCGAAGGTCAGTACTTCCCCTTTGTGACGATCATGAGAAGGCGCTCTGGAGCGTTTGCTATTCTCCTGCCTGTGGAGAGGACGCAAACACATGGTCGACAAAGGAGTCTGTTGCCTCCGTCCGTGTCAAGGGGGTCTGGGGATGCCACACTTGAGGAGCCATGCTCGCTTCGAGGTTGGCATCAGGCGCGCGTTGGAGGAAGAATGGCTGCTGGTGGGGTAGGTGAGGACATGTTCCCTTGCTCATCGCTCCCCCGACCCTATGGCCGACCGTCAGGCCTTGGGTGCGACCGAAATTCCTGCTCGAATGTCTGGCGGCCTTACAGGCCATTCCACGGTCCAGTGACCTTTCGCCAGCCTAGGAAACCTCTATCGGGGATTAGTGTGAGGTGCCGTGAAGGATAAGCTGTGGAGTAAGCTCTTTACATGTCGAGAGTGAGCACCGCTCTCATTGGTCTTGGGCGCCAGGTGCGGATTGGCTCAGCAACTCTTGAGTTTTTCTCTGACCCGCGATTGGCTCGGAATGGTTTGTCGCTCGAACACGTTGCCTTCTGCAACGGGCCCGGCGGATTTGCCAGATTGTGAACGTTGCAAACCTTGGAATTAAGGAGACGTTTAAGTACCGCCTTTCCATTGTTCGCGCGTTCGCCTGTTGTGGGCGCGTGTCGGCGAGTTGACTGCTCGTATCTCGCCGCGGGAGCTGTGCTCGGCCGATCGCGCACACGCTGTGGGACAAGGCTCCCCTGCACTTGGGTGGGCGTGATGGTGTTTCTGTCGCTACTGGCCACGGCTAGAATGGTGATTTGGATGACGCGTCTGGAGGAAGTCTTGCGGGGAGGTCGTCTTTCGGATCAGGATCTATCCGATATTTTGAGCACCAGCTCAAAATGAAGATTAGAACTGAACGGAAACGGCTGCACCCGACAGACTTTAGCAAAGGTGGATATATGCAGCGAGCCTGGTTCGTGTGACCGGGGCTAGCCTTGATTTTCTTTTTTTAGTTCTGCTATGTCACATCGGGGTGGATTCCCCTGAACCTCCTCCCGCGGTTAGTTAGCTTTTTGTATACCTAGTTAATGGGAGGAATGTATTTGTCCTAGCCTGTTCCTGGCTCCATTGCTTTTGTTATGATCTGTTCGAGATTCCCACCGACCATTGTTATTTTGCCCTGTTTTATTCCCCGGCTGGGTCAGCCTTATGTTCTCCAGTCCAATTTATTTTTGCACCAGCTTCTCCATTCCCTCAGAAAGAGAGCGGCTTGATTTTGTCCTCACAGTGTTAGAATACAGTGGCCTCTTTAATTACGAGGTGTGTTTGGGTCTTACTAACATTTTGTATAAATATTCATTTGAAATTGTTTTTGTTTTGTGGATTTTTGTTTTCATACCCCTCCCTATCACATCATCTCATGTACAAATGTTAAAATCTATTTTTGTACTATAATTACAAATAGTCACAAATTTTTATGTACAAATTTTAAAATCTATTTTTGTAAATAATCACAAATTTTTATGTGTACATTTGGGGCGTTTTTTGTAGGTCCCCGTATGTTTTTGCGATATTTGGTGCTAGATAAGTACGAGTGTTGATGGACAAATTCTTATGGTGAATGAGAATCATTGTAACGTATGTATGGGTCGTGAATCCGATTAGCTAGGTATAGGATATAGTAACTGAAGACCACCCCAAGTTTTGTTCCCCTCCCACCTTTTCGGCCTTGTGCCATAATTCATGTAAAAATGAATAAATAAAACCAGCCACTTCCTCAGACTTTGTTTGTGTGGATTTTGTGTTGTGGGAGCTAGTGGAGTTTGTTCCTCCGTGTTATTTGTTCGCACCTGTCTCTGGACACATTGGCGCCCAGCCCGAGTTTATTGCTCGCCAGCGTAAAAGTAGTGTTCTTCGGAACGCGAAACACCGGGAAGCAGTTGTCCACCTCGTGGCATGAAGCCACGGCCCAGCCACCCCCCCCCCCTGTTCGTTGGAAGAGCCCAGGTGATAGTTGTTCCGCAGGACATTCGTTTCACTCTCGAATTCTTGGACAACTGGATTTCCAGCCCGAGTTCATTGTCATTAGCGTAAAGAAGCGGTTTCTTCGAAAACGCGAAACACCGGAAAGAAGTTGTCCGGTGATCGGTCACTTTTGTGGCATGGCCACAGAAGGACCGGGGAAGTCGGCACCCCACCACGGCGTCGGTGGGAGACCGGGTAACCGGGGTGACGCAGACGACGACGACGTCATAGCCCGCACCATGACCGAGTGGGAGAGCATGCTGTTCGGCTCTCCACACCAGCGGAGGCGGCGGTGGCCACACTGTCAGCAGCGACCGGACCAGCAGCGGCGACTGCACCCGCAGCAGAGACCACCCCCAGCAGCGGCGACTGCACCCGCAGCAGCGACCAGACCAGCAGCGGCGACTGCACCTGCAGCAGCGACCACCCCAGCAGCGGCGACTGCACCTGCAGCAGCGACCAATCCAGCAGCGGCGACCGCACCCGCAGCAGCGACCAACCAGCAGCGGCGACTGCAGCAGCAACCAAACGTGCAGCAGCAGCAGCAACCAAACCTGCTCAGGGCGATCGGATTCGCAGCAAGCATCCAAACCGGCGGCAACTGCAGCAGCAATACCCCACCGGCACGGACAGCAGCAGCAGCAGCAGCAGCAGCAGCAGCGTCCTCTACCTCGACCCTGGGTGGAAAGGAGGCAAGAAGATCACGCGTAAGGACGAGGACTATTACCAGTCCATCCAAAAGGATTACGCGGACTACATCAGGGACGAGCCTGTCTCGAAGCCGGACCACTTGGCGCAGATCGAGGCGAGGGTCATCACCCCGATCACCAAGGACCCGAAGACCAAGAAACTGATCGGCGTCCTCAGGGATACGTTCGAGGAGTGGACCGCAGACATTGAAGATCAGAGCCAGGGCCGTAGCGAGGAGAAGCAACACCACGTGCGGGACGTCCTGCCGGTTCTCGCCGATGAAGCCAAGAATCCCAATCGGCGTGGTTCTGGAACCAAAACGCCCAGTTCCACACGGAATAC
>JBBBDQ010019898.1:0-21886 GCA_037127315.1 Ascarosepion bandense | reverse complement strand
TAGACTTCGTCCTCCGTAATCTCCCCTTCACAGCTACAGTTTAGCCGGCAAAAGCCGGGAAAGTCAGCCAACAGCTGCGAAACTCCTCGTCGCGGAGACCAGGTTCCTGGTGAAGCGGTGTTCGAAATGCTGCCGGAAAGCTCCCCGCACATGTCGTCAGTGGACCTTAGGAGATGTCCCTCCGGGTCGGGCACCTCTCGAATGTACCGGTCGCCGGCACGGCGAATTTCTCTTGCAGCTCCGCGCCCATGTTCACAGCCTCCTGGAAGACATCTTGCTTAACTTAGCCCCACTCACTCGACCCATGTAGCGCTCGTTAGTCGGGCGCTGCAGGGCCTCCCTGGCTAAGGCTATCTCTAGGGGATCCCCACCAGCCCTCGCCCGGGCGAAATTAGCTCTAAGTGTCTTTGCCTTCGCAGCCTTATTCAGGTAACAGCCGTTGGCTGTGGCTTTGGGTGGCGAAAGACCCAATGCTATCCTTAAGGCTAGCCCACCACTTACTCCCAATGACTCGCCCAATTAACGCCCGCCGAACTACTCTAGTCAGCTGGTCACGAAAGTCCCGCCTGTCCAGTAAGGACTGATTGAACTTCCAGTAACCAGCCATTCTAGGCTCAAATTCTAACGCCACCCGGGCACAAACGAGTTTGTGGTCCGAGTAGCTCAGGCCAGTGGAACGTTGGACATTCTGCTAAAGCTATGTCGGCTTCTTCTACTAACATCCTATCCAGGTACGCCGATACCCGGGTAGCGAAGCAACTATGCGTCCACGTCCACATGCTCCCATCCGGATGATCGACCCGGTATCTATCGACGACCAAATTCGCCGATCAGATCGACCAGGCCGCGACCACCTGGGCCTGCTGTTAGCGCCCCTCCTCTATCCCATTTGAAGTTAGGATGGCATTCCAGTCCCCAACTAGTATTAGCCGTGTTGATTCACCATGAAGGGCTCCAACAGCCGAAAGAAAGAGACTCGCTCACCTTGAACGTTGGGCGCGTAAACCGCAATCAGCCGGAACGCCCTGTTTTTCACTGCAATATCGGCCACGATGAGCCGGCCCTCGGCACCGACATGGACAAGGTCGATCCTCGCGTCCAGGGTATGCGCGCTTGACCAGCAAAGAAACTCCTTCGGGCATGCCGGCTCCTGTATGCTGAACAGACGACAAAGTCGTTGGACAGCACACACGAGTCGACTCCCTGCAAACAAAGTGGGGTCTCTTGGATCGCGGCGACATCCACGTGCCGAAGGACAGGAGGTCACGAAGCAGGCGAGCCGCCTTACTCCGATCCCTCAAGCCCTCGCATTCAAGCTGGCTATCTCGATAGACATCTAGTAGATCTGAAAAGAGAAAACACTTAAACACGAGCGCATACCGGTAAAAATCAGAAAAGCACCCAGACGGACTGTCCAAGGGAATCAGTTCCCACATCGGACGTAACCGTCCGTGGACAATGCCGCCAACGTCCGTTGTTAGTTTTACTACCCCATATAACGAGGGGTGGAGTAAACTGGGAGTCGGTCACAATTTTTCGCCATTTTGCGTAGTTCAGGAGTACCACCCTCATCATGACGAGCAAGCCGGACATATAGTTTTTCGGCAGCCTCCACGTGATCCCACACTTTTAGATTGCTCCCCCTGTAGTCCTGATGAGGGTAATTACCCCTCGGGGCGTCGGGGGAAGCGAACGGGTCTTCGGACGACTTGCCGTTGACCTCTTTGAGCTTGAGGAGTGGTCAAAAGTGCACGCCTTTGTGCACTCCACTCCCCTAGCAACGTCCTTTGAGTCTATTTTCATTAGCTTCGCCCCTCGGGAGAGTCTTTTCTTTCTGGGCTGGGACGTTGCAGGAGAAGGTGGGAGTGGGGGAGAGAGTTTTCCTTGGTGTGTAAGTGGGGTCACGAAGACCGGGGACTGGGAAAAGAGAGATGTTTGCCGATTTTTTTGAGGGGAAGATGAGGCTGCTTGCCTTTTTGGCATAAGTGTCTTTTGGCCTCTCCGGAGACCCGGGTAGCGAGACGGCTGCATGCGTCTTCCTGTCGCTGCTTCTGCTCCTCCGCTGCATCTTGATGCTGTGTTGCTGCTGCTGTTCTTCCTCCTCTGTTCTTTAGGGAAGAGGCTCTTGGTTGTGCCGCTGAGCTGGACTCCATCCTCGCTCCTCCGTCGGGGGTTTTTTGGGTTTCGGCTCGCAGGGCGTCCCGTTTGGTTGGCGAGGGTGTCGTCGCCTTCTTCCTGGGAGGAGTTGCCGACTCCTTTGGCTTGGGAGAGGGCGCAGGAGGGGACGCTGTAGCACTGCTGCTGCTTTGGCGGGTTGCTTCTTCTCGCTCGGACGGTTGGTTTCGGGTTTGGCTCCTTCCTTGCCAACCGTCTTCCATTCTCCCTCCTTTTTGCTCCGCCGGGCCGTTTTTTTGGTTGTGCCGGTTTTTCCGGCTTTTCTGCTGTAGTAGCGGCGGCGGCGGCGGTCGTCTGCGGAGTGTTGGCCTTGGGTGCCGGGTTCTTGGTGGGGCACTCTCTTGGCCACGTGGTTGGAGTCTCCACAGACCCAGCAGAAGGGCTTCCGTTCCTCCACGACGACGTAGATCCTTCTCCCCCTGCAGTTGATAATGCTGGGGATTTTGGCCAACTTTTCGCGAGCGACCGTCGCTCGCAGGATGAAGTCGCCAGTCAAGAAGCCCTGCTTGGAGGTGAGCGCCTTTACTTCCTCGACCCTGCCGTACTGAGTGAAGAAAACGCCGACATGGTCTGGCAAGATGTCCAGCACCCGCAGGGTGATCTTGGTTCTGCGCGTGCCCATGTACTCAGTTTCCAGTAGCAGGGTCTTGGTCTGCATGGTGGTGCCGGCCAGTTTTTTGGCCTCGTTTATGGTGCTGAGCAGGACGTCCCACGGGCGCAGCTGCGCCCAGCCAACGTCTTGCCGTTGATTTTGAGGGCTTTGATGGTCTTCATGGCGTTCCAGCGACTCCGATGAGTTTGTATTGCGGTCCTTGGTCACAGGGAGAGGATCCTGGGCTCGATCCTCGCTCAGCGTCTCTGGTATCGAGTGATTTCTGCTCCTCTCCACGTACTCAGCGTACTTGTCCTTGAGGGATTCGTAGTACGCAGCGCCCTTGAGTACTTTCTGGATGGTGCCCTCTTCCATGCCATGTTGGTGGGTACCGCTGCTGCTGGTTTCTGCTGCACAACTTCCGCCGACGTGGAGGAACTGGAGATACTGGTGCCGGTAGTGCCGGTAGTCTTGGTAGTCCAGGCAATCCGTGCTTCGGGTGCTTCTGGTGCGGGGTGTTGGTGTAGCTGGCGGTAAGCGCCAGTCCTCCGTGCTCTCCCACCGACGCCATGGTGAGGAGTGTTGTTATCCGGCCCATCGGAGGCCATGCCTCCTACGTGGCTCACCGGACAACTGCTTCCCGGTGTTTCGCGTTCCGAAGAACACTACTTTTTACGCTGGCCCGAGCAATAAACTCGGGCTGGAAAACAGTTGCCCAAGACACAAAGCAACGGCAAATATCACTGCGGAACAAAATGCTACGCTTTGAGCTTCTTATTACAGAACAACACAATACAACACAAAATCCCGGTGGGAAGCGGCTGGTTTTATTTATTTGTAAAAATACAAATTGTGGCTCAAGGCCGAAAATTGGGAGGGGGAAGAAAAACTCGGGTTGGTCTTCGTACTCTATCCCCATACCTAGCCAATCAGAATCACGACCCATACATGCGTTACAATGGTTCTCATTCACCATAAGAATTTGTCCATCACCACTCTTACTATCATGCACCAAAAATGTCGCAAAAATAACATACCGAGGACCCACAAAACGCCCCAAATGTGTATATAAAAATTTGTGAATATTTACAATAGTTTGCAAAAATAACTTTAAAAATTTTTTACATGAAATGGAATGTCACAGATGGGCAGGGGTACAAGAAAAACAAAAAGTTCCCAAAACATAAAACAATTCAAATAAATGCATATACATCATGTTAATAAGACCCAAACACACTCGTAATTAAAGAGGCCATTGTATTCTGCCTGTAGAGAAAACTGCTGCCTCTTTCAAGGGGAATGGAGAAGCTGGGTACAAAATAAATTGGACTGGAGAATATATAAGGCTGACCCAGCTGAGAATAAAACGGGACAAAATAACAATGGTCAGTGGGAATCTCGAACTGGATCATAACAAAAGCAATGAGCCGGGAACAGGCTAGGACAAATACATTCACTCACATTAACTAGAAACACAAAAGAACATCTTACCTAAACCACGGGAGGGGTTCCAAACGGAATCCACCCCCGATGCGCCTAGCAGATCTAGAAGAGAAAATCAAGGCTAGCCCCGGTCACGCGAACCAGGCTCGCTGCATTTATCCACCTTTCACCGAAGACTGTCGGGTGCAGTCGTTTCCGTTCAGTTCTAATCTCATTTTGAGCTGGTGCTCAAAATATCGGATTAGATCCTGATCTGAAAGACGGCCTCTCAAGACTTCTCCAGACGCGTCATCCAAATCACCATTCTAGCCGCCAGTAGCGACAGAAACACCATCCGTTTCACTCCAGAGTACGGGGGCGACACATTGTCCACAGCGTATGCGCGATCAATGAGTACGAGTCGCTGTTATGCCAGATACGAGCAGTCAACTCGCCGACATGCTCCCACAACGGGCGAACGCGAACAATGGAAGAAGGCGTGGCGCAAGGACGTCTCTCATCTCCAAGGTTGCAACGTCTACAATCTGGTAAATCCGCCAGTTTCATTGGGCGCGAAACGCTCGTCATTGAGCGACAAGCTATTCCGGTCAATCAGCCAGGTGAGAGAGAGAACCCAGAGTTGCTGGAGCCAATCCGCACCTGGCGTGCCTGGAATAAGACCAATGAGAGCGGCATCTACCTCGACATGCCGAGCTTACTGCACAGCTTATCCTTCACGGCACCCTCCATCAATCCCCGATAGAAGATTTTCCTAGGCTGTGAAAGGTCACTGACCGTGGAATGGCCCGCGTCACAGACATTCGAGCAGGAATTTCGTCACCCAAGGCTCGACGGTCAGCCAAAGGGTCGGGGGGGGGTGATGGTAAGGCTATGGAACATGTCCTCACTACCCCCGCAAGCAACCGATCTTCCTCCAACGCGCGCCTGAGAATGCCAACCCCGGCGAGCACGTGGCTCCTCAAGTGTGGCATTCCTGGTGACCCTGACACGGACGGAGGTGGTGCGCCTTGTTGACCGCGTGTTTGCGTCCTCTCCACAGGCAGGAGAGAACAGCAAACGCTCGAGCGCCTTCTCATGATCATCGCAAAGGAAGTACTGACAGTCGGTAAAGGATCACAAGAGTGTATGTACACACACCTCCGCCAAGCCCTTCACGGAGAGACCCCGTCGACGCCAAATCTTGACCGACGCGTGCCGACCTTTGCCAGTACTTCTGACCAGCTTTTCTCCAGCTGTAAGTCCGGACCGAACCAAACTCCGAGGAGCTTGACCGGCCCGTCCGTCCAGCTGAAGGCCCCGTAGGAAACACCTTCCAGGCACCTAACCGCAAGCCGGATGACCTGTCGCAGTTAATCTCTGGCCCTGTCACCTTCTCGTACTGTACAGCGCCTGTTGTACCGCCTCTATGTCCCTGCGGGAGGACAAAGGTCGTTACGTCATCGGCGCACGCGGAAACCTCACCGGAGGCCCGTTTCAGGACGGCGATTCCACGTAGGACCGGATCGTGCGTCCCGTCCCTTAGCCGGCGAAGTAGCGGCTCCAACGCCAGGACGTAGCGAGAGACGACAGTGGACAACCCTGTCGGACCGACCTAGACAGCGCGAAAGCGCCCGACAGCCTCGTTCACCTGCACCAGCACAGCCTGGGGGAGCGATACAGAGGCTAATCCAGCGTACGAAGTCGGGTTTGAACCGGTACCGCAGGACAGCAGCCAGGTAGCCATGGTCAATCCTATCAAATGCCTGGACTGATCCAAATTGATCAGCGCGGCCTCATCGTCGTCTTCTACACCTTCTACGATCGTGCGAATCTTACGCAGGTTGCTCTGAATTGTTCTCCTTCACAGAACAAGTTCGATCCGGTTCCAACAGAGACTCGGCAACTAGCTGCAAGCGATTCGTCAGGATCTGCTGTAATCCTCTTTAACTCTGTGTTTAGCAGAGCTATGGGCCTGTAATCGTTCAATTCTCCTGAATCTTCTTTGCCTCTTTTCAACAGCGTGATCACGCCCCTGGTGATCCGACCGGGGATGGGACCCTCGCCGAAACCAGTGGTTGAACACGACAGTTGGCAGCATCGGGACAAAAGGTGCGACATCCTCAAGCATAACCATAGGGCAAACCATCCAAACCCGGCGACTTGCTCCCCGCCGACCTTCTTCAAGGCCGTAGATTTCGTCCTCCGTAATCTCCCTTCGCCAGTTTAGCCGGCAAAAGCCGGGGAAAGTCAGCCAAATAGTCATAAACTCCTCGTCGCGGAGACCAGGTTCCTTGGTAAAGCGGTGTCGGAAATGCTGCCGGAAAGCCTCGCACATGTCGTCAGTGGACCTTAGGAGATGTCCCTCCGGGTCGCGCACCCCTTGAATGTACCGGTCGCCGGTATCGCGAATTTCTTCCTTGCGCAGTTCCGCGCCCATGTTCACAGCTTCGGAAGACATCTTGCTTAACTTAGCCCCCACTACTTGACCCATGTAGCGCTTCATAGTCGGGCGCTGCAGGGCCTCCCTGGCTAAGGCTATCTCTAGGGGGATCCCCACCAGCCTCCGCCCGGGCGAAATTAGCTCTAAGTGTCTTTGCCTTCGCAGCCTTATCTAGGTTGAGCCGTTGGCTGTATTGGGTGGCGAAAGACCCAATGCTATCCTTAAGGCTAGCCCACCACTTACTCCCAATGACTCGCCCAATTAACGCCCGCTGAACTACTTAGCCGGGGGGCTGGTCAGCGAAAGTCCCGCCTGTCCAGTAAGGACTGATTGAACTTCCAGTAACCAGCCATTCTAGGCCTAAATTCTAACGCCAATTCGGGCACAAACGAGTTTGTGGTCCGAGTAGCTCAGCCAGTGGAACGCCGGACATTCTAAGAAGTCTATGTCGGCTTCTCTTACCAACATCCTATCTGTGTACGCCGATACCCGGGTAGAAGGCCAACTATGCGTCCACGTCCACATGCCCCATCCGGATGATCGACCCGGTATCTATCGACGAGACCAAATTCGCCGATCAGATCGACCAGGCTGCGATCAACATCTACCCGCTAGCGCCCCTCCCTCTATCCCATTTGGGGGTTAGGATGGCATTCCAGCCCCAACTAAGATTAGCCGCGTTGGATTCACCATGAAGGGCTCCAACAGCCGAAAGAAAGAGACTCGCTCACCTTGAACGTTGGGCGCAGTAAACCGCAATCAGCCGGAACGTCTTGCTTTTCACTGCAATATCGGCCACGATGAGCCGGTTTCTCGGCACCGACATGGACAAGGTCGATCCTCGCGTCCAGGGTACGCTTGACCAGCAAAGAAACTCCTCTTACATGCCGGCTCCCGTATGCTGAATAGACGACAAAGTCGTTGGACAGCACACACGAGTCGACTTTCAAACAAAAGTGGGTCTCTTGGATCGCGGCGACATCCACGCCGAAGGACAGGAGGTCACGAAGCAGGCGAGCCGCTCACCCCGATCCTCAAGCCCTCGCATTCAAGCTGGTTATCTTGATAGACATCTAGTAGATCTGAAAAAGAGAAAACACTTAAACACGAGCGCATACTGTAAAAACTGGGGGAAAGGACCCCGACGGACTGTCTGGTGGAACCAGTTCCTACATCGGACGTAACTCGTCCGTCATGGATAACGCCGCCAACGTCCGTTGGGTATGTTAGTTTCTACTACCCTATATAACGAGGTGGAGAACTGGGAGTCGGCTCGCACAATTTTTCGCCATTTTGCGTAGTTCAGGAGTACCACCTCACCGCGACGATGTTGGGATATAGTTTTTCGGCAGCCTCCATGATCCCACACTTTTAGATTGCCCCCTGTAGTCCCGATGAGGGTAATTACCCCCGGGGCGTCGGGGAAGTTGAACGGGTCTTCGGACGACTTGCCGTTGACCTCTTTGAGCTTGAGGAGTGGCTCTCCAAAAGTGCACGCCTTTGTGCACTCCACTCCCTAGCAACGTCCTTTGGAGTCTATTTTCGTCAGGGCTTCGCTCTCGGGAGAGTCTTTTTCTTTTCTGGGATGGGACGTTGTAGGAGAAGGTGGGATAGGAGAGAGTTTTCCTTGGTGTAAGTGGGTCAGCTTGTATTAATCGGGGACTGGGAAGGGGAGAGATGCTTGCTGATTTTTTTGAGGGGGGAAGATGGGAGGCTGCTTGCCTTTTTGGCATAAGTGTTCCGGCCCCTCCGGAGACCCGGGTAGCGAGACGGCTGCATGCGTCTTCCTGTCGTTGCTTCTGCTCCTCCGCTGCATCTTGATGCTGTGTTGCTGCTGCTGTTCTTCCTCCTCTGTTTCTTTAGGAAGAGGCTCTCCTTTGGCTGTGCCGCTGAGCCGACCTCCATCCGCTCCTCCGTCGGGGTTTTTGGGTTTCGCCTGCAGGGCGTCCTTGTTTGTTGGCGAGGGTGTGTCGTCGCTCTTCCCGGGAGGAGTTGCTGACTCAGCTGGGAGAGGCGGAGGGGACGTGGCACTGCTGCTGCTTTGGCGGGGCTTTTCCGCCGACGGTTGGCTCTGGGTTTGCCCCTCTTGCCAACCGTCTTCCATTCTCCTCCTTTGCTCCGTTCGGCTGTTTTTTGCTGTGCCGGTTTTTCCGGCTTTCTGCTGTAGTAGCGGCGGCGGCGGCGGTGGTCGTCTGTGGAGGTTGGGTCTTGGGTGCCGGGTTCTTGGTGGGCACCCTGGCCACGTGGTTGGAGTCTCCGCAGACCCAGCAGAAGGGCTTCCCGCCCTCCACGACGACGTAGATCCTTCTCCCCCTGCAGTTGGATGTTGGGGATTTGGCCAATCCGGCGAGCGACCGTCGCCTGCAGGATGAAGTCGCCAGTCAAGAAGCCCTGCTTTGAGGTGAGCGCCTTTACTTCCTCGACTCTGCCGTACTGAGTGAAGAAAACGCCGACATGGTCTGGTGAGATGTCCATGGCACTCCGTGCAGGGTGATCTGCTCTGCGCGTGCCCATGTACTCAGTTTCCAGTAGCAGGGTCTTGGTCTGCATGGCGGTGCCGGCCAGTTTTTGGCCTCGTCGGCGGTGCTGAGCAGGACGTCCCACGTGGCGCAGCTGCGCCCAGCCACCATCTTGCCGTTGATTTTGAGGGCTTTGATGGCCTTCATGGCGTCCCTGCTGACCTGGATGAGTTTGTGGCTTTTCAGGTCCTTGGTCAGCAGGGAGAGGATCCTGGCTCGATCTCGCTCAGCGTCTCTGGTATCGGGAGGATTGCTCCTCCACGTACTCAGCGTACTCTTGTCCTTGAGGATTCGTAGTACGCAGCGCCCTTGAGTACTTTCTGGATGGTGCCCTCCTTCCATGCCATAAAGCTGGTGGGTACTTTCGCCTGCTGCTGGTTTCGCTGCACAACTTCCCGGCCGACGTGGAGGAACTGGAGATACTGGTGCCGCCGGTAGTGCCGGTAGTCTTGGTAGTCCAGGTAATCCGGGTGCTCGGGTGCTTCTGGCGGGGGCGCTGGTGCAGCTGGCGGTAAGCGCCAGTCTCCCTCCGTGCCTCCCACCGGACGTTGCTGGTGAGAGGGAGGCCGTTATCCGCCCATCGGAGGCCATGCCTCCTACGTGGCCTACACACCGGACACCAGCTCTCGGTGTTTCGCGGCCTGAAGAAATACCTTACTTTTTACGCTGGCCCGAGCAATAAACTCGCTGAAACAGCGTTCAAGACACAAAGCAATGGCAAATATCACTGCGGAACAAATGCTACGCTTTGAGCTTCTATTACAGAACAACACAATACAACACAAAATCCCGGTGGGAAGGCTGGTTTTATTTATTTGTAAAATACAAATTGTGGCTCAAGGCCGAAAGGGGTGGGAGGGGAAGAAAAACTCGGGTTGGTCTTCAGTACTCTATCCTATACCTAGCTAATCAGAATCACGACCCATACATGCGTTACAATGGTTCTCATTCACCATAAGAATTTGTCCATCACCACTCTTACTTATCATGCACCAAAAAATCGCAAATATACCGAGGACCTACAAAACGCCCCCAAGTGTGTATAAAAATTTGTGAATATTTACAATAGTTTGCAAAAATAACTTTAAAAATTTTTTCCATGAAATGTCATGATGGGCAGGGGCAAGGAAGAAAAAACAAAAAGTTCCCAAAACATAAAAACAAACCAAATAAATGCATATACATCAGTGTTAATAAGACCCAAACACACCCTCGTAATTAAAGAGGCCACTGCATTCTGCCTGTAGAGACAAAATCGCCGCCTTCCTCTTTTCTAAGGGAATGGAGAAGCTGGCACAAAATAAATTGACTGGAGAATATATAAGGCTGACCCAGCCGAGAATAAAACGGGACAAAATAACAATGGTCAGTGGGAATCTCGAACTGGATCATAATAAAAGCAATGGAGCCGGAACAGGCTAGGACAAATACATTCACTCACATTAACTAGGTACACAAAAAGAACATCTTACCTAAACCATGTGAGTGGGTTCCAACGGAATCCACCCCGATGCGCTCAGCAGATCTAGAAGAGAAAATCAAGGTTAGCCCCAAATAAGCGCGAACCAGTTCAAGGCATTTATCCACCTTTCACTGGAAGACTGTCAAGCGGTGTCGTTTCGTTCGCTCAACTTTTCATTGGCTGCCCAAAAACATCGGATTAGATCCCGATCCGAAAGACGGCCTCCCGTAAAGACTCTCCAGACGCGTCATCCGGAAATCACCATTCTGCTGTGGCCAGTAGCGATAGAAACACCATCCGCTTCACTCCCATTACCGGTGGCGACACATTGTCCACAGCGTATGCGCGATCAATGAGCACGAGCTCGCGGCGCGATACGAGCAGTCAACTCGCCGACATGCTCCTACAACGGGCGAACGCGCGAACAATGGAAGAAGGCGGCGCAGACGTCTCCTTGATTCCGTTGCAACGTTCACAATCTGCAAATCCGCCAGGCCCATTGCGAAACGCTCGTCATTGAGCGACAAGCCATTCCGAGCCAATCGCCAGTGAGAGAACTCAGAGTTGCTGAGCCAATCCGCACCCGGCGTCTTAAGACCAATGAGAGCGGTACTCCACTCTCGACATGCCGAGCTTACCGCACAGCTTATCCTTCAATGGCACCTCCACCAACCCCGACAGAAGATTTTCCTAGGCTGTGAAAGGTCACTGGACCGTGGAATGGCCCGTAAGGTCGCCAGACATTCGAGCAGGAATTTCGCCGCACCCAAGGCCCGACGGTCAGCCAAAGGGTCGGGGGTGATAAAGTGCGCAAGGGAACATGTCCCTCACTACCCCCGCAAGCAACCGATCTTCCTCCAACGCGCGCCTGAGAAATGCCAACCCGAAGCGAGCACGTGGCTCCTCAAGTGTGGCATTCCCAGACCCCCTGGACACGGCCGGAGGTAACAGGCTCCCTTGCTGACCGCCATGTGCCAGGCCCGTAGGCAGGAGAATAGCAAACGCTCGAGCGCCTTTCATGATCATTCCAGCAAGCGACACAGCTTTGCAAAGGATCACAGAGTGTATGTGTTACACACCCGCCAAGCCCTTCACGGAGAGACCCCGTCGACGCCAAATCTTGACCGACGCGCCGACCTTTGCCAGTACTTCTGACCAAGTTTTTCTCCTTTAGCTGTAAGTCCGGACCGAACCAAACTCCGAGGAGCTTGACCGGCCCGTCTGTCCAGCCGAAGGGCCCCGGGGAGGGAAACACCTCTTCCAGGCACCTAACCGCAAGCCGGATGACTTGTCGCAGCACTCTGGCCCCTGTCACCTCTCGTACTGCATGCTGCTGCCTGTTGTACCGCTCTATGCCTTGCGGGAGGACACAAAGGTCGTTACGTCATCGGCGTACGCGGGAAACCCTGGCTCGAGCTCCACCAGGGACGGCGATTCCACGTAGGACCGACTGTGCGCCCCGTCCCTGAAGCCGGCGAAGTAGCGGCTCCAACGCCAGGACGTAAAGGAGAGACGACAGTGGACAACCCCGTCGGACCGACCTTAGACAGCGAAAGCGCCCGACAGCTCCCCGTTCACCTGCACCACAGCCTGGGGGGAGCGATACAGGAGGCTAATCCAGCGGCTGAAGTCGGGTTTGAACCGGCGGCCCGTGTGACAGCAGCCAGGTAGCCATGGTCAATCCTATCAAATGCCTTGGACTGATCCAAATTGATCAGCGCGGCCTCATCGTCGTCTTCTACACCCTTCACGATCGTGCGAATCAAGTAGGTTGTTTCCGAATTGTTCTCCCTTCACAGAACAAGTCTGATCCGTTCCAACAGAGACTCGGCAACTAGCCGCAAGCGATTCGTCAGGATCTTGGCCAGAATCTTTAACTCTGTGTTTAGCAGAGTTGCGGGCCTGTAATCGTCTAATTCTCCCAACCTTCTTGCCCTTTCTCAACAGCGTGATCACGCCCTTGGTGATCCGACCGGGATGGACCCCTGCCGAAACCAGTGGTTGAAACACGACACAGATCGGGACAAAAAGGTGCGACATCCCCGGGCACAATTCATAGGGCAAACCATCCAAACCCGGCGACTTGCCTCTGCCGACCTTCTTCAAGGCCACGTAGATTTCGTCCTCCGTAATCTCCCCTTCGCAGCTAGTCGCTTCAGCCGGCAAAAGCCGGGAAAGTCAGCCAAATAGCTGCGAAACTCCTCGTCGCGGAGACCAGGTTCCTTGCGAAGCGGTGTTCGAAATGCTGCCGGAAAGCCTCGCACATGTCGTCAGTGGACCTTAGGAGATGTCCTCCGGGTCGCGCACCTCGAATGTACCGGTCGCCGGCTCGGCGAATTTCTTCCTTGCGCAGTTCCGCGCCCATGTTCACAGCTTCGAAGACATCTTGCTTAACCTAGCCCCAATTACCCGACCCATGTAGCGCTCGTTAGTTTAAGTCGGAAATTTCTGGCTAAGGCTATCTCTAGGGGATCCCCACCAGCCTCCGCCCGGGCGAAATTAGCTCTAAGTGTCTTGCCTTCGCAGCCTTATCTAGGCCGGAGCTGCTGGCCGTATTGGGGTGGCGAAAGACTCCACGCTATCCTTAAGGCTAGCCCACCACTTACTCCCAATGACTCGCCCAATTAACGCCCGCTGAACTATTTGTCAAAGCCGGTCACGAAAGTCCCGCCTGTCCAGTAAGGACTGATTGAACTTCCAGTAACCAGCCATTCTAGGCCCAAATTCTAACGTTACCCGCACAAACGAGTTTGTGGTCCGAGTAGCCTAGCCAGTGGAACGTTGGACATTCTAAGAAGTCTATGTCGGCTTCTCTCACTAACATCCTATCCAGGTACGCTGATACCCGGTAGAAGGCCAACTATGCGTCCACGTCCACATGCTCCCCATCCGATGATCGACCCGGTATTCATCGACGAGACCACCCGCCGATCAGGATCGACCAGGCTGCGATCACCACTCCACCCGCTAGCGCCCCTCCCTCTATCCCATTTGGGGGTTAGGATGGCATTCCAGTCCCCAACTAAGATTAGCCGTGTGCGTTGGATTCACCATGAAGGGCTCCAACAGCTGAAAGAAAGAGACTCGCTCACCTTGAACGTTGGGCGCGGTAAACCGCAATCAGCCGGAACGTCTTGCTTTTCACTGCAATATCGGCCACGACGAGTCGGCCCTCGGCACCGACATGGACAAGGTCGATCCCCGCGCCCAGGGTACGCTTGACCAGCAAAGAAACTCCTCCGGCATGCCGGTTCTGCTGCCGGAATAGACGACAAAGTCGTTGGACAGCACACACGAGTCGACTTCGTAAACAAAGTGGGTTCGGATCGCGGCGATATCCACGCCGAAGGACAGGAGGTCATCACGAAGCAGGCGAGCCGCCCACCCCGATCCCTCAAGCTCCTCGCATTCAAGCTGGCTATCTTGATAGACATCTAGTAGATCTGAAAAGAGAAAACACTTAAACACGAGCGCATACCGGGTAAAATCATTGGGAAAGGACCCCGACGGATCGTCCTGCTGGAACTAGTTCCTACATCGGACGTAACCCGTCCGTCATGGACAATGCCGCCAACGTCCGTTGGGTATGTTAGTTTTACTACCCTATAAGCAACGAAAGGGTGAGGAAACTGGGAGTCGGCTCGTAATAATTTTTCGCCATTTTGCGTAGTTCAGGAGTACCACTCCTCATCATGACGATGTTGGGATATAGTTTTTCGGCAGCCTCCACGTGATCCCACACTTTTAGACGTTCTGGGTCCTCGACGAGGGTAATTACCTGGGCGTCGGGGAAGTTGAACGGGTCTTCGGACGACTTGCCGTTGACCCCTTGAGCTTGAGGAGTGGTTTCCAAAAGTGCACGCCTTTGTGCACCACTCCCTAGCAACGTCCTTTGAGTCTATTTTCATCAGGGGCTTGCCCCCTCGGAGAGCCTTTTCTTTCTGGGCTGGGACGTTGTAGGAGAAGGGGTGGGAGTGGGGGGAGAGAGTTTTCTTGGTGTAAGTGGGGTCAGCTTGAAGACCGCACTGGGAAAAGGAGAGATGTTTGCTGATTTTGGAGGGGGAAGATGGAGGCTGCTTGCCTTTTTGGCATAAGTGTCTTTTGGTCTCTCCGGAGACCTGGGCATGAGACGGCTGCATGCGTCTTCCTGTCGCTGCTTCTGCTCCTCCGCTGCATCTTGGATGCTGTGTTGCTGCTGCTGTTCTTCCTCCTCTCTGTTTCTTTAGGAAGAGGCTCTTGGTTGTGCTGCTGAGCCGACCTCCATCCGTTCCTCCGTCGGGGGTTTTTTTGCCTTCGCTCCGCAGGGCGTCCTGCTTGCTGGCGAGGTGTCAGCGCCCTTCCTGGGAGGCGTTGCCGACCCGGCTTGGGAGAGGCGCAGGAGGGGACGCTGGCACTGCTGCTGCTTTGGCGGCTGCTTTTTCCGCCGACGGCTGGCTCTTGGGTTTGGTTCCTCTCTTGCCAACCGTCTTCCATTCTCCTCCTTGCTCCGCCGGGCCGCTTCGGTTGTGCCGGTTTTTCCCGGCTTTTCTGCCGTAGTAGCGGCGGCGGCGGCGGTCGTCTGGTGGAGGTTGGGTCTTGGGTGCCGGATTCCCGGTGGGCACTCCTGGCCACGTGGTTGGAGTCTCCGCAGACCCAGCAGAAGGGCTTCCTGCCCTCCACGACGACGTAGATCCTTCTCCCCTGCAGTTGATGATGCTGGGGATTTTGGCCAACTTTTTCGCGAGCGACTGTCGCCTGCAGGATGAAGTCGCCCAGTCAAAAGCCCTGCTTTGAGGTGAGCGCCTTTACTTCCTCGACCCTGCCGTACTGAGTGAAGAAAACGCCGACATGGTCTGGTGAGATGTCCATGGCACCCGCAGGTGGATCTTGTTCTGGTGCGTGCCCATGTACTCAGTTTCCAGTGCAGGGTCTTGGTCTGCATGTAGAAGCTACGAAGCTTGGCCTCGTCGGCGTTGAGCAGGACGTCCCACGTGGTGCAGCCGCGCCCAGCCACCATCTTGCCGTTGATTTTGAGGGCTTTGATGGCCTCCTCTATGGCGTCCCTGCTGACTCCGATGAGTTTGGTGGCTTTTCAGGTCCTTGGTCAGCAGGGAGAGGATCCCGGGCTCGATCTCGCTCAGCGTCTCTGGTATCGGGAGGATTTCCGCCCCTTCACGTACTCAGCGTACTTGTCCTTGAGGGATTCGTAGTACGCAGTGCCCTTGAGTACTTTCTGGATGGTGCCCTCCTTCCATGCCATGTTGGTGGGTACCGCTGCTGCTGGTTTCTGCTGCACAACCTCCGCCGACGTGGAGGGAACTGGAGATACTGGTGCCGCCGGTAGTGCCGGTAGTCTGGTAGTCCAGGTAATCCGTGCTCGGGTGCCTTGGTGTGGGGGTGGTGGTGTGGCTGGCGGTAAGCGCCAGTCCTCTCCGTGCCTCCCACCGACGCCATGGTGAGAGGAGTGTTGTTATCCGCCCATCGGAGGCCATGCCTCCTACGTGGCCTTACACCGACAACTGCTTCCCGGTGTTTCGCGTTCCGAAGAACACTACTTTTACGCTGGCCCGGAGCAATAAACTCGGCTGGAAAACAGTTGCCCAAGACACAAAGCAATGGCAAATATCACTGTGAAAACAAATGCTAGCTTTGAGCTTGACACAGAACACAATACAACACAAAATCCCGGTGGAAGCGGCTGGTTTTATTTATTTGTAAAAATACAAATTGTGGCTCAAGGCCGAAAATTGGGAGGGGGAAGAAAAACTCGGGTTGGTCTTCTTTCAGTAATTTCATCCTATACCTAGCTAATCAGAATCACGACCCATACATGCGTTACAATGGTTCTCATTCACTATAAGAATTTGTCCATCACCACTCTTACTTCTATCATGCACCAAAAAATGTCGCAAAAATAACATACCGAGGACCTACAAAACGCCCCAAATGTGTATATAAAAATTTGTGAATATTTAAGGTTAGTTTGCAAAAATAACTTTAAAATATTTTACATGAAATGGAATGTCATGATGGGTATGTATGAAGAAAACAAAAGTTCCCAAAATATAAACAATTCAATAATGTATATACATCATGTTAATAAGACCCAAACACACCGTAATTAAAGAGGCCACCGTATTTCATTCTTAGAGACAAAATTGCCGCTCTCTTTCTAAGGGAATGGAGAAGTTGGCACAAAATAAATTGGGACTGAGAATATATAAGGCTGACCCAGCCGAGAATAAAACGGGACAAAATAACAATGGTCAGTGGGAATCTCGAACTGGATCATAACAAAAGTGCCAATGGAGCCGGAAATACAGGACAAACACATTCACTCACATTAACTAGGTACACAAAAGAACATCTTACCTAAACCACGGGAGGGGTTCTAACGGGAATCCACCCCGATGCGCCCAGCAGATCTAGAAGAGAAAATCAAGGCCAGCCCCGGCCGAACCAGGCTCGCCGTATTTATCCACCTTTCACCGAAGACTGTCGGGTGCAATGTTTCCGTTCAAGCCCCATTTTGAGCTGGCGCTCGTGTCATCGATTAGATCCTGATCCAAAGACGGCTCCTCCCGCAAGACTTCCTCCAGACGCGTCATCCAAATCACCATTCTAGCCGTGGCCAGTAGCGACAGAAACACCATCCGTTTCACTCCAGAGTACGGGGCGACACATTGTCCACAGCGTATGCGCGATCAATGAGCACGAGCTCTCGCGGCGCGATACGAGCAGTCAACTCCTCGCTGACATGCTCCCACAACGGGCGAACGCGCGAACAATGGAAGAAGGCGTGCGCAGACGTCTCCTTGATTCCAAGGTTGCAACGTTCACAATCTGGCAAATCCGCCAGGCCCATTGCGAAACGCCTGGTCATTGAGCGGACAAGTCATTCCGAGCCAATCGCCAGGTGAGAGAGAACTCAGAGTTGTTGAGCCAATCCGCACCCGGCGCCTAAGACCATCGAGAGCGGTACTCCACCTGACATGCCGAGCTATCGCACAGTTTATCCTTCACGGCACCCTCCACTAATCCCCGATAGAAGATTTTTCCTAGGCTGTGAAAGGTCACTGGACCGTGAATGGCCTGTAAGGTCGCTAGACATTCGAGCAGGAATTTCGGTCGCACCCAAGGCCTGACGGTCAGCCAAAGGGTCGGGGGTGATGGTAAGGCAAGGGAACATGTCCCTCACTACCCCCTGCAGCAACCGGATCTTCCTCCAACGCGCGCCTGAGAAATGCCAACTCGAAGCGAGCACGTGGTTTCGCGGCATTCCCAGACCCCCTTGACAGGACGGAGGTAGCAGGCCTTTGCCGACCATGTGTTTGCGTCCTCTCCACAGGCAGGAGAACAGCAAAAACGCTCGAGCGCCTTCATGATCATCGCAAAGGTAGCATCGACAGTCGGTAAAGGATCGCGCAGTTACACACCTCCGCCAAGCCTCACGGAGACCTCGTCGACGCCAAATCTTGACCGACGCGCCGACCTTTGCCAGTACTTCTGACCAGTTTTTCTCCAGTTGTAAGTCTGGACTCGAACCAAACTCCGAGGAGCTTGACCGGCCCGTCCGTCCAGCCGAAGGGCCCCGGGAGGGAAACACCCTTCCAGGCACCTAACCGCAAGCCGGATGACTTGTCGCAGTTAATTCTGGCCCCTGTCACCTTCTCGTACCGTACAAGCGCCCGTTGTACCGCCTCTATGTCCCCGTGCGGGAGACACAAAGGTCGTTACGTCATCGGCGTACGCGGAAACCCGGCTCGAGCTCCACCAGGGACGGCGATTCCACGTAGGATCGACCGTGCGGCCCCGTCCCTTAGCCGGCGAAGTAGCGGCTCCAACGCCAGGACGTAAAGGAGAGACGACAGTGGACAACCCTGTCGGACCGACTTAGACAGCGCGAAAGCGCCCGACAGCTTCCCGTTCACCTGCACCACAGCCTGGGGGGAGCGACAGGAGGCTAATCCAGCGGCTGAAGTCGGGTTTGAATCCGCGGCCTGCAGGACAGCAGCCAGGTAGCCATGGTCAATCCTATCAAATGCCTTGGACTGATCCAAACTGATCAGCGTGGCCTCATCGTCGTCTTCTACACCCTTCTTACGATCGTGCGAATAAGTGCAGGTTGCTCCGAATTGCTCCTCCTTCACAGAACAAGTCTGATCCGGTTCCAACAGAGACTCGGCAACTAGCTGCAAGCGATTCGTCAGGATCTTGGCCAGAATCTTTAACTCTGTGTTTAGCAGAGCAGGCCTGTAATCGTCTAATTCCTCCCAACCTTCTTGCCCTTTCTCAACAGCGTGATCACGCCCTGTGATCCGGACTGGGATGGGACTCGCCGAAACCAGTGGTTGAACACGACAGCCAAGATCGGGACAAAAAGGTGTGACATCCTCAAGTACAATTCATAGGGCAAACCATCCAAACCTGGCGACTTGCCCTCGCCGACCTTCTTCAAGGCCACGTAGATTTCGTCCTCCGCATCTCCTTCACAGCTAGCCGCTTCAGCCGGCAAAAGCCGGGGAAAGTCAGCCAAATAGCTGCGAAACTCTCGTCGCGGGAGACCAGGTTCTTGGTGAAGCGGTGTTCGAAATGCTGGAAAGCCTCGCACATGTCGTCAGTGACCTTAGAGATGTCCCTCCGGGTCGCGCACCTCGAATGTACCGGTCGCCGGCACGGCGAATTTCTTCCTTGCGCAGTTCCGCGCCCATGTTCACAGCTTCGAAGACATCTTTGCTTAACTTAGCCCTAATTACCCGACCCATGTAGCGCTCGTTAGTCGGGCGCTGCAGGGCCTCCCGGCTAAGGCTATCTCTAGGGGATCCCCACCAGCCTCTGCCCGGGCGAAATTAGCTCTGCGTCTTTGCCTTCGCAGCTTATCTAGTTGAGCCGTTGGCCGTATTGGGTGGCGAAAGACTCAATGCCATCCTTATACAGCTTTCCACCACTTACTCCCAATGACTCGCCCAATTAACGCCCGCTGAACTACTTGAAGTCAGCCGGTCACGAAAGTCCCGCCTGTCCAGTAAGGACTGATTGAACTTCCAGTAACCAGCCATTCTAGGCCTAAATTTAACGCCACCCGCACAAACGAGTTTGTGGTCCGAGTAGCCTAGCCAGTGGAACGTTGGACATTCTAAGAAGTCTATGTCGGCTTCTCTCACCAACATCCTATCCAGGTACGCCGATACCTGCAGAAGGCCAACTATGCGTCCACGTCCACATTGCGCCCATCCGGATGATCGACCCGGTATCTATCGACGAGACCAAATTCGCCGATCAGATCGACCAGGCTGCGATCACCACCCACCCGCTAGCGCCCCCTCCCCTTATCCCAGCTACCCAAAGCTAGGATGGCATTCCTAACTACATTAGCCGTGTTGGATTCACCATGAAGGGCTCCAACAGCCGAAAGAAAGAGACTCGCTCACCTTGAACGTTGGGCGCGTAAACCGCAATCAGCCGGAACGTCTTGGCCACCGCAATATCGGCCACGATGAGCCGGCCCTCGGCACCGACATGGACAAGGTCGATCCTCGCGTCCAGGGTACGCTTGACCAGCAAAGAAACTCCTCCGGCATGCTGGCTCCCGTATGCTGAATAGACGACAAAAGTCGTTGGACAGCACACACGAGTCGACTTCGCAAACAAAGTGGGTCTCTTGGATCGCGGCGACATCCACGCCGAAGGACAGGAGGTCACGAAGCAGGCGAGCTGCCTTACCCCGATCCCCTCAAGCCCTCGCATTCACGCTGGCTATCTTATAGACATCTAGTAGATCTGAAAAGAGAAAACACTTAAACACGAGCGCATACCGGGTAAAATCATTGGGGGAAAGGACCCGACGGACTGTCCAAGGGAACCAGCTCCTACATCGGACGTAACCCGTCCGTCATGGATAATGCCGCCAACGTCCGTTGGGTATGTTAGTTTTATCAATTATATAACGAGGGTGGAGCAAAACTGTAGTCGGCTCCGCACAATTTTTCGCCATTTTGCAGTTCAGGAGTACCACTTCTCATCATGACGATGTTGGGATAAAGTTTTTCGGCAGCCTCCACGTGATCCCACACTTTTAGATGCCCCTGTAGTCCTGATGAGGGCACTTGACTTCGGGGCGTCGGGGAAGTTGAACGGGTCTTCGGACGACTTGCCGTTGACCTCTTTGGGAGCTTAAGGAGTGGCTTCAAAAGTGTATCGCCTTGTGCACTCCACTCCCTAGCAACGTCCCTTGAGTCTATTTTCATTGGGGCTTCGCCCCTCGGGAGAGTCTTTTTCTTTCTGGGCTGGGACGTTGTAGGAGAAGGGTGGAGTGGGGGGAGAGAGTTTTCTCTTGGGTGGGCGGGGTCAGTCAGGACCGGGGACCGGGAAAGGAAAGATGTTTTGCTGGATTTTTTGAGGGGGAAGACGGGAGGCTGCTTGCTCTTTTTGGCATAAGTGTCTTTTGGTCTCTCCGGAGACCCGGGTAGCGAGACGGCTGCATGCGTCTTCCTGTCGCTGCTTCTGCTCCTCCGCTGCATCTTGATGCTGTGTTGCTGCTGCTGTTCTTCCTCCTCCTCTTGCTTTTTAGGGAAGAGGCTCTCGGTTGTGCCGCTGAGCCGACCTCCATCCGCTCCTCCGTCGGGGGTTTTTTGGTTTTCGCCCGCAGGGCGTCCTGCTTGTTGGCGAGGGTGTCGTCGCCTTCTTCCTGGGAGGAGTTGCCGACTCCTTTGGCTTGGGAGAGGGCGCAGGAGGGGACGCTGGCACCGCCGCTTGGCGGGTTGCTTTTCCGCCGACGGTTGGCTCTTGGGTTTGGTTCCCCTTGCCAACCGTCTTCCATTCTCCTCTCACTCCGCCGGGCTGTTTTTGTTGTGCCGGTTTTGCCGGCTTTTCTGCTGCAGTAGTGGCGGCGGCGGCGGTCGTCTGCGGAGGTTGTCCCGGGTGCCGGATCTTTGGTGGGGCACTCCCTGGCCACGTGGTTGGAGTCTCCGCAGACCAGCAGAAGGGCCGCCTTCCACGACGACGTAGATCCTTCTCCTTGATGTTGGGGATTTTGGCCAACTCTTCGCGAGCGACCGTCGCCTGCAGGATGAAGTCGCCAGTCAAAAAGCCCTGCTTCGAGGTGAGCGCCTTTACTTCCTCGACCCCGCCGTACTGAGTGAAAAAGACCCCGACATGGTCTGGGTGAGATGTCCAGCACCTGCGTGCGGGTGATCTTGGTCTGCGCGTGCCCATGTACTCAGTTTCCAGTAACAGGGTCTTGGTCTGCATGGTGGTGCCGGCCAGTTTTCTGGCCTCGTCGGCGGTGCTGAGCAGGA
>JBBBDQ010019895.1:0-28248 GCA_037127315.1 Ascarosepion bandense | reverse complement strand
TGTGTAGAAATACATTATATGAGTGTAGAGAAAATAGATTAATATGAGTGTAAGGAAATAGATATTTGAGTGAGCAGAGAGAAATAGATTATTATGAGTGTCAGAGAAATACATTATTATGAGTGTCAAGAAGGAAATACATTATGAGTGTAGGAAATAGATATTATGAGTGTGTGAGAGAGTAGATTGTGAGTGTAGAGAGAGAAGTACATTATGAGTGAAGAAATACAATTATTATGAGTGTAGGAGAGAAGTAGTATATGAGTGAGAAATGGATTGTATGAATGTAGAATAATTATGTGATGTGGAGAAATACATTATTATAAGTGTGAGAAATACATTATTATAGTGTAGAGAAATAGATTATTATGAGTGTAGAGAAATACATTATTATGAGTGTAGAGAAATAGATTATTATGAGTGTAGAGAAATAGATTATTATGAGTGTAAATACATTATTATGAGTGTAGAGAAATACATTATTATGAGTGTAGAGAAATAGATTATTATGAGTGTAGAGAAATACATTATTATGAGTGTAGAGAAATAGATTATTATGAGTGTAGAGAAATACATTATTATGAGTGTAGAGAAATACATTATTATGAGTGTAGAGAAATACATTATTATGAGTGTAGAGAAATAGATTATTATGAGTGTAGAGAAATAGATTATTATGTGTGTAGAGAAATACATTATTATGGAGTGTAGAGAAATAGATTATTATGAGTGTAGAAAATAGATTATTATGAGTGCAAGAAATAGATTATTATGAGTGTAGAAATACATTATTATGAGTGTAGAGAAATACATTATTATGAGTGTAGAGAAATAGATTATTATGAGTGTAGAGAAATAGATTATTATGAGTGTAGAGAAATACATTATTATGAGTGTAGAGAGAAATACATTATTATGAGTGTAGAGAAATAGATTATTATGAGTGTAGAGAAATAGATTATTATGAGTGTAGAGAAATAGATTATTATGAGTGTAGAGAAATACATTCGTGTATAGTGTAGAGAAATACATTGTGTAGTGTAGAGAAATAGATTATTATGAGTGTAGAGAAATACATTATTATAGTGTGAAAATGAGTTATTATGGAGGTGTAGAAATAGATTATTATGAGTGTAGAGAAATACATTATTATGAGTGTAGAGAAATACATTATTATGAGTGTAGAGAAATAGATTATTATGAGTGTAAATACATTTATTATGAGTGTAGAGAAATAGATTATTATGAGTGTAGAGAAATACATTATTATGAGTGTAGAGAAATACATTATTATGAGTGTAGAGAAATAGATTATTATGAGTGTAGAGAAATACATTATTATGAGTGTAGAGAGAAATACATTATTATGAGTGTAGAGAAATAGATTATTATGAGTGTAGAAATAGATTATTATGAGTGTAGAGAAATAGATTATTATGAGTGTAGAGAAATACATTATTATGAGTGTAGAGAAATACATTGTTATGAGAGTGTAGAGAGAAATAGATTATTATGAGTGTAGAGAAATAGATTATTATGAGTGTAGAGAAATACATTATTATGAGTGTAGAGAAATAGATTATTATGAGTGTAGAGAAATAGATTATTATGAGTGTAGAGAAATACATTATTATGAGTGTAGAGAAATGCATTATTATGAGTGTAGAGAAATAGATTATTATGAGTGTAGAGAAATAGATTATTATGAGTGTAGAGAAATAGATTATTATGAGTGTAGAGAAATAGATTATTATGTGTGTAGAAATACATTATTATGAGTGTAGAGAAATAGATTATTATGAGTGTAGAGAAATAGATTATTATGAGTGTAGAGAAATAGATTATTATGAGTGTAGAGAAATACATTATTATGAGTGTAGAGAAATACATTATTATGAGTGTAGAGAAATAGATTATTATGAGTGTAGAGAAATAGATTATTATGAGTGTAGAGAAATACATTATTATGAGTGTAGAGAAATACATTATTATGAGTGCTTGAGAAATAGATTATTATGAGTGTAGAGAAATAGATTATTATGAGTGTAGAGAAATAGATTATTATGAGTGTAAGAGAAATACATTATTATGAGTGTAGAGAAATACATTATTATGAGTGTAGAGAAATAGATTATTATGAGTGTAAGAAAATACATTATTATGAGTGTAGAGAAATAGATTATTATGAGTGTAGAGAAATAGATTATTATGAGTGTGAAAATACATTATTATGAGTGTAGAGAAATACATTATTATGAGTGTAGAGAAATAGATTATTATGAGTGTAGAGAAATACATTATTATGAGTGTAGAGAAATAGATTATTATGAGTGTAGAGAAATACATTATTATGAGTGTAGAGAAATACATTATTATGAGTGTAGAGAAATAGATTATTATGAGTGTAGAGAAATACATTATTATGAGTGTAAGAAATACATTATTATGAGTGTAGAGAAAATAGATTATTATGAGTGTAGAGAAATAGATTATTATGAGTGTAGAGAAATAGATTATTATGAGTGTAGAGAAATACATTATTATGAGTGTGAGAAATACATTATTATGAGTGTAAGAGAAATAGATTATTATGAGTGTAGAGAAATAGATTATTATGAGTGTAGAGAAATACATTATTATGAGTGTAGAGAAAATAGATTATTATGAGTGTAGAGAAATATAGATTATTATGAGTGTAGAGAAATACATTATTATGAGTGTAGAGAAATACATTATTATGAGTGTAGAGAAATAGATTATTATGAGTGTAGAGAAATAGATTATTATGAGTGTAGAGAAATACATTATTATGAGTGTAGAGAAATACATTATTATGAGTGTAGAGAAATAGATTATTATGAGTGTAGAGAAATAGATTATTATGAGTGTGAAAATACATTATTATGAGTGTAGAGAAATACATTATTATGAGTGTAGAGAAATACATTATTATGAGTGTAGAGAAATAGATTATTATGAGTGTAGAGAAATAAGGATTATTATGAGTGTAGAGAAATACATTATTATGAGTGTAGAGAAATACATTATTATGAGTGTAGAGAAATAGATTATTATGAGTGTAGAGAAATAGATTATTATGAGTGTAGAGAAATACATTATTATGAGTGTAGAGAAATACATTATTATGAGTGTAGAGAAATAGATTATTATGAGTGTAGAGAAATAGATTATTATGAGTGTAGAGAAATACATTATTATGAGTGTAGAGAAATACATTATTATGAGTGTAGAGAAATACATTATTATGAGTGTAGAGAAATAGATTATTATGAGTGTAGAGAAATAAGTTATTATGAGTGTAGAGAAATACATTATTATGAGTGTAGAGAAATAGATTATTATGAGTGTAGAGAAATACATTATTATGAGTGTAGAGAAATACATTATTATGAGTGTAGAAAATAGATTATTATGAGTGTAGAGAAATAGATTATTATGAGTGTAGAGAAATACATTATTATGAGTGTAGAGAGAAATAGATTATTATGAGTGTAAGAGAAATACATTATTATGAGTGTAGAGAAATACATTATTATGAGTGTAGAGAAATAGATTATTATGAGTGTAGAGAAATACATTATTATGAGTGTAGAGAAATACATTATTATGAGTGTAGAGAAATAGATTATTATGAGTGTAGAGAAATAGATTATTATGAGTGTAGAGAAATACATTATTATGAGTGTAAATACATTATTATGAGTGTAGAGAAATAGATTATTATGAGTGTAGAGAAATACATTATTATGAGTGTGAGAAATAGATTATTATGAGTGTAGAGAAATACATTATTATGAGTGTAGAGAAATACATTATTATGAGTGTAGAAATACATTATTATGAGTGTAGAGAAATAGATTATTATGAGTGTAGAGAAATACATTATTATGAGTGAGAAATACATTATTATGAGTGTAGAGAAATACATTATTATGAGTGTAGAGAAATACATTATTATGAGTGTAGAGAAATAGATTATTATGAGTGTAGAGAAATAGATTATTATGAGTGTAGAGAAATAGATTATTATGAGTGTGAAAGTAAAATTATTATGAGTGTAGAGAAATAGATTATTATGAGTGTAGAGAGAAATAGATTATTATGAGTGTAAATACATTATTATGAGTGTAGAGAAATAGATTATTATGAGTGTAGAGAAATAGATTATTATGAGTGTAGAGAAATACATTATTATGAGTGTAGAGAAATAGATTATTATGAGTGTGAGAAATACATTATTATGAGTGTAGAGAAATAGATTATTATGAGTGTAGAGAAATAGATTATTATGAGTGTAAGAGAAATACATTATTATGAGTGTAGAGAAATAGATTATTACTTAGTGTAGAGAAATACATTATTATGAGTGTAAGAAATAGATTATTATGAGTGTAGAGAAATAGGTGTATGAGTGTAGAGAAATACATTATTATGAGTGTAGAGAAATACATTATTATGAGTGTAGAGAAATACATTATTATGAGTGTAGAAATACATTATTATGAGTGTAGAGAAATAGATTGTGCTATGAGTGTAAGAAATAGATTATTATGAGTGTAGAGAAATAGATTATTATGAGTGTAGAGAAATAGATTATTATGAGTGTAGAGAAATAGATTATTATGAGTGTAGAGAAATACATTATTATGAGTGTAGAGAAATACATTATTATGAGTGTAGAGAAATACATTATTGTAGGTGTAAGAGAAATACATTATTATGAGTGTAGAGAAATACATTATTATGAGTGTAGAGAAATACATTATTATGAGTGTAGAGAAATAGATTATTATGAGTGTAGAGAAATAGATTATTATGAGTGTAGAGAAATAGATTATTGATATGAGGTGTAAGAGAAATACATTATTATGAGTGTAGAGAAATAGATTATTATGAGTGTAGAGAAATAGATTATTATGAGTGTAGAGAAATAGATTATTATGAGTGTAGAGAAATAGATTATTATGAGTGTAGAGAAATACATTATTATGAGTGTAGAAATACATTATTATGAGTGTAGAGAAATACATTATTGAGTGTAGAGAAATACATTATTATGAGTGTAGAGAAATAGATTATTATGAGTGTAGAGAAATAGATTATTATGAGTGTAGAGAAATAGATTATTATGAGTGTAGAGAAATAGATTATTATGAGTGTAGAGAAATACATTATTATGAGTGTAGAGAAATAGATTATTATGAGTGTAGAGAAATAGATTATTATGAGTGTAGAGAAATAGATTATTATGAGTGTAGAGAAATACATTATTATGAGTGTAGAGAAATACATTATTATGAGTGTAGAGAAATACATTATTATGAGTGTAGAGAAATACATTATTATGAGTGTAGAGAAATACATTATTATGAGTGTAGAGAAATACATTATTATGAGTGTAGAGAAATACATTATTATGAGTGTAGAGAAATAGATTATTATGAGTGTAGAGAAATAGATTATTATGAGTGTAGAGAAATAGATTATTATGAGTGTAGAGAAATAGATTATTATGAGTGTAGAGAAATACATTATTATGAGTGTAGAGAAATACATTATTATGAGTGTAGAGAGAAATACATTATTATGAGTGTAGAGAAATACATTATTATGAGTGTAGAGAAATACATTATTATGAGAGTGTAGAGAAATAGATTATTATGAGTGTAGAGAAATACAGATGAGGAGTGTAGAGAAATAGATTATTATGAGTGTAGAGAAATAGATTATTATGAGTGTAGAGAAATACATTATTATGAGTGTAGAAATACATTATTATGAGTGTAGAGAAATAGATTATTATGAGTGTAGAGAAATACATTATTATGAGTGTAGAGAAATAGATTATTATGAGTGTAGAGAAATAGATTATTATGAGTGTAGAGAAATACATTATTATGAGTGTAGAGAAATACATTATGAGTGTAGAGAAATAGATTATTATGAGTGTAGAGAAATACATTATTATGAGGTAGAGAAATAGATTATTATGAGTGTAGAGAAATAGATTATTATGAGTGTAGAGAAATACATTATTATGAGTGTAGAGAAATAGATTATTATGAGTGTAGAGAAATAGATTATTATGAGTGTAGAGAAATAGATTATTATGAGTGTAGAGAAATAGATTATTATGAGTGTAGAGAAATAGATTATTATGAGTGTAGAGAAATACAGTAAGTATTATGAGTGTAGAGAAATAGATTATTATGAGTGTAGAGAAATAGATTATTATGAGTGTAGAGAAATACATTATTATGTGAGTGTAGAGAAATACATTATTATGAGTGTAGAGAAATAGATTATTATGAGTGTAGAGAAATACAGTATTATGAGTGTAGAGAAATAGATTATTATGAGTGTAGAGAAATAGATTATTATGAGTGTAGAGAAATAGATTATTATGAGTGTAGAGAAATAGATTATTATGAGTGTAGAGAAATAGATTATTATGAGTGTAGAGAAATAGATTATTATGAGTGTAGAGAAATACATTATTATGAGTGTAGAGAAATAGATTATTATGAGTGTAGAGAAATAGATTATTATGAGTGTAGAGAAATAGATTATTATGGAGTGGAGAAATAGATTATTATGAGTGTAGAGAAATACATTATTATGAGTGTAGAGAAATAGATTATTATGAGTGTAGAGAAATACATTATTATGAGTGTAGAGAAATAGATTATTATGAGTGTAGAGAAATACATTATTATGAGTGTAGAGAAATAGATTATTATGAGTGTAGAGAAATACATTATTATGAGTGTAGAGAAATAGATTATTATGAGTGTAGAGAAATAGATTATTATGAGTGTAGAGTAGATTATTATGAGTGTAGAGAAATAGATTATTATGAGTGTAGAGAAATACATTATTATGAGTGTAGAGAAATAGATTATTATGAGTGTAGAGAAATAGATTATTATGAGTGTAGAGAAATACATTATTATGAGTGTAGAGAAATAGATTATTATGAGTGTAGAGAAATACATTATTATGAGTGTAGAGAACAGATTATTATGAGTGTAGAGAAATAGATTATTATGAGTGTAGAGAAATACAGTATTATGAGTGTAGAGAAATAGATTATTATGAGTGTAGAGAAATAGATTATTATGAGTGTAGAGAAATACATTATTATGAGTGTAGAGAAATACATTATTATGAGTGTAGAGAAATAGATTATTATGAGTGTAGAGAAATACAGTATTATGAGTGTAGAGAAATAGATTATTATGAGTGTAGAGAAATACATTATTATGAGTGTAGAGAAATAGATTATTATGAGTGTAGAGAAATACATTATTATGAGTGTAGAGAAATACATTATTATGAGTGTAGAGAAATAGATTATTATGAGTGTAGAGAAATACAGTATTATGAGTGTAGAGAAATAGATTATTATGAGTGTAGAGAAATACATTATTATGAGTGTAGAGAAATACAGTATTCTGAGTGTAGAGAAATAGATTATTATGAGTGTAGAGAAATAGATTATATAGTGTAGAGAAATACATTATTATGAGTGTAGAGAAATAGATTATTATGAGTGTAGAGAAATACATTATTATGAGTGTAGAGAACACATTATTATGAGTGTAGAGAAATAGATTATTATGAGTGTAGAGAAATACATTATTATGAGTGTAGGAGAAATAGATTATTATGAGTGTAGAGAAATACATTATTATGAGTGTAGAGAAATACATTATTATGAGTGTAGAGAAATAGATTATTATGAGTGTAGAGAACAGATTATTATGAGTGTAGAGAAATAGATTATTATGAGTGTAGAGAAATACATTATTATGAGTGTAGAGAAATACATTATTATGAGTGTAGAGAAATAGATTATTATGAGTGTAGAGAAATAGATTATTATGAGTGTAGAGAAATAGATTATTATGAGTGTAGAGAAATACATTATTATGAGTGTAGAGAAATAGATTATTATGAGTGTAGAGAAATAGATTATTATGAGTGTAGAGAAATAGATTATTATGAGGTAGAGAAATACATTATTATGAGTGTAGAGAAATAGATTATTATGAGTGTAGAGAAATAGATTATTATGAGTGTAGAGAAATAGATTATTATGAGTGTAGAGAAATAGATTATTATGAGTGTAGAGAAATACATTATTATGAGTGTAGAGAAATAGATTATTATGAGTGTAGAGAAATAGATTATTATGAGTGTAGAGAAATACATTATTGAGGAGGTAGAGAAATAGATTATTATGAGTGTAGAGAAATAGATTATGGAGTGTAGAGAAATAGATTATTATGAGTGTAGAGAAATACATTATTATGAGTGTAGAGAAATACATTATTATGATGTAGAGAAATAGATTATTATGAGTGTAGTGAAATAGATTATTATGAGTGTAGAGAAATAGATTATTATGAGTGTAGAGAAATACATTATTATGAGTGTAGAGAAATAGATTATTATGAGTGTAGAGAAATAGATTATTATGAGGTAGAGAAATAGATTATTATGAGTGTAGAGAAATACATTATTATGAGTGTAGAGAAATAGATTATTATGAGTGAAGAGAAATAGATTATTATGAGTGTAGAGAAATAGATTATTATGAGTGTAGAGAAATACATTATTATGAGTGTAGAGAAATAGATTATTATGAGTGTAGAGAAATAGATTATTATGAGTGTAGAGAAATAGATTATTAGAGTGTAGAGAAATACATTATTATGAGTGTAGAGAAATAGATTATTATGAGTGTAGAGAAATAGATTATTATGAGTGTAGAGAAATAGATTATTATGAGTGTAGAGAAATAGATTATTATGAGTGTAGAGAAATACATTATTATGAGTGTAGAGAAATAGATTATTATGAGTGTAGAGAAATAGATTATTATGAGTGTAGAGAAATACATTATTATGAGTGTAGAGAAATAGATTATTATGAGTGTAGAGAAATAGATTATTATGAGTGTAGAGAAATAGATTATTATGAGTGTAGAGAAATAGATTATTATGAGTGTAGAGAAATACATTATTATGAGTGTAGAGAAATAGATTATTATGAGTGTAGAGAAATAGATTATTATGAGTGTAGAGAAATAGATTATTATGAGTGTAGAGAAATACATTTTATTATGAGTGTAGAGAAATAGATTATTATGAGTGTAGAGAAATAGATTATTATGAGTGTAGAGAAATAGATTATTATGAGTGTAGAGAAATACATTATTATGAGTGTAGAGAAATAGATTATTATGAGTGTAGAGAAATACATTATTATGAGTGTAGAGAAATAGATTATTATGAGTGTAGAGATTATTATGAGTGTAGAGAAATACATTATTATGAGTGTAGAGAAATAGATTATTATGAGGTAGAGAAATACATTATTATGAGTGTAGAGAAATATCATTATGAGTGTAGAGAAATAGATTATTATGAGTGTAGAGAAATACATTATTATGAGTGTAGAGAAATAGATTATTATGAGTGTAGAGAAATAGATTATTATGAGTGTAGAGAAATACATTATTATGAGTGTAGAGAATGATTATTATGAGTGTAGAGAAATAGATTATTATGAGTGTAGAGAAATACATTATTATGAGTGTAGAGAAATAGATTATTATGAGTGTAGAGAGAGAAATAGATATATATTATGAGTGTAGAGAAATAGATTATTATGAGTGTAGAGAAATACATTATTATGAGTGTAGAGAAATAGATTATTATGAGTGTAGAGAAATACATTATTATGAGTGTAGAGAAATAGATTATTATGAGTGTAGAGAAATACATTATTATGAGTGTAGAGAAATAGATTATTATGAGTGTAGAGAAATAGATTATTATGAGTGTAGAGAAATACATTATTATGAGTGTAGAGAACATTATTACAGATGTAGAGAAATAGATTATTATGAGTGTAGAGAAATAGATTATTATGAGTGTAGAGAAATAGATTATTATGAGTGTAGAGAAATACATTATTATGAGTGTAGAGAAATAGATTATTATGAGTGTAGAGAAATAGATTATTATGAGTGTAGAGAAAACATTATTATGAGTGTAGAGAAATACATTATTATGAGTGTAGAGAAATAGATTATTATGAGTGTAGAGAAATACATTATTAAGTGAGGTAGAGAAATAGATTATTATGAGTGTAGAGAAATAGATTATTATGAGTGTAGAGAAATACATTATTATGAGTGTAGAGAAATACATTATTATGAGTGTAGAGAAATAGATTATTATGAGTGTAGAGAAATACATTATTATGAGTGTAGAGAAATAGATTACAGAGGTAGAGAAATAGATTATTATGAGTGTAGAGAAATACAGTATTATGAGTGTAGAGAAATAGATTATTATGAGTGTAGAGAAATAGATTATTAAGAGTGTGGAGAAATACATTATTATGAGTGTAGAGAAATACATTATTATGAGAGTGTAGAAAGAAATAGATTATTATGAGTGTAGAGAAATACATTATTATGAGTGTAGAGAAATAGATTATTATGAGTGTAGAGAAATAGATTATTATGAGTGTAGAGAAATACATTATTATTATGAGTGTAGAGAAATACATTATTATGAGTGTAGAGAAATAGATTATTATGAGTGTAGAGAAATACATTATTATGAGTGTAGAGAAATAGATTATTATGAGTGTAGAGAAATAGATTATTATGAGTGTAGAGAAATACATTATTATGAGTGTGTAGAGAAATAGATTATTATGAGTGTAGAGAAATAGATTATTATGAGTGTAGAGAAATAGATTATTATGAGTGTAGAGAAATAGATTATTATGAGTGTAGAGAAATAGATTATTATGAGTGTAGAGAAATACAGTATTATGAGTGTAGAGAAATAGATTATTATGAGTGTAGAGAAATAGATTATTATGAGTGTAGAGAAATACATTATTATGAGTGTAGAGAAATACATTATTATGAGTGTAGAGAAATAGATTATTATGAGTGTAGAGAAATACAGTATTATGAGTGTAGAGAAATAGATTATTATGAGTGTAGAGAAATAGATTATTATGAGTGTAGAGAAATAGATTATTATGAGTGTAGAGAAATAGATTATTATGAGTGTAGAGAAATAGGATTATTATGAGTGTAGAGAAATAGATTATTATGAGTGTAGAGAAATACATTATTAAGGAGTGTAGAGAAATAGATTATTATGAGTGTAGAGAAATAGATTATTATGAGTGTAGAGAAATAGATTATTATGAGTGTAGAGAAATAGATTATTATGAGTGTAGAGAAATACATTATTATGAGTGTAGAGAAATAGATTATTATGAGTGTAGAGAAATACATTATTATGAGTGTAGAGAAATAGATTATTATGAGTGTAGAGAAATACATTATTATGAGTGTAGAGAAATAGATTATTATGAGTGTAGAGAAATACATTATGAGTGTAGAGAACAGATTATTATGAGTGTAGAGAAATAGATTATTATGAGTGTAGAGAAATAGATTATTATGAGTGTAGAGAAATAGATTATTATGAGTGTAGAGAAATACATTATTATGAGTGTAGAGAAATAGATTATTATGAGTGTAGAGAAATAGATTATTATGAGTGTAGAGAAATACATTATTATGAGTGTAGAGAAATAGATTATTATGAGTGTAGAGAAATACATTATTATGAGTGTAGAGAAATAGATTATTATGAGTGTAGAGAAATAGATTATTATGAGTGTAGAGAAATACAGTATTATGAGTGTAGAGAAATAGATTATTATGAGTGTAGAGAAATAGATTATTATGAGTGTAGAGAAATACATTATTATGAGTGTAGAGAAATACATTATTATGAGTGTAGAGAAATAGATTATTATGAGTGTAGAGAAATACAGTATTATGAGTGTAGAGAAATAGATTATTATGAGTGTAGAGAAATACATTATTATGAGTGTAGAGAAATAGATTATTATGAGTGTAGAGAAATACATTATTATGAGTGTAGAGAAATACATTATTATGAGTGTAGAGAAATAGATTATTATGAGTGTAGAGAAATACAGTATTATGAGTGTAGAGAAATAGATTATTATGAGTGTAGAGAAATACATTATTATGAGTGTAGAGAAATACAGTATTCTGAGTGTAGAGAAATAGATTATTATGAGTGTAGAGAAATAGATTATATAGTGTAGAGAAATACATTATTATGAGTGTAGAGAAATAGATTATTATGAGTGTAGAGAAATACATTATTAAGAGTGTAGAGAAATACATTATTATGAGTGTAGAGAAATAGATTAAGGAGGTAGAGAAATACATTATTATGAGTGTAGAGAAAATAGATTATTATGAGTGTAGAGAAATACATTATTATGAGTGTAGAGAAATACATTATTATGAGTGTAGAGAAATAGATTATTATGAGTGTAGAGAAATACATTATTATGAGTGTAGAGAAATAGATTATTATGAGTGTAGAGAAATACATTATTATGAGTGGAGAATATATTATTATGAGTGTAGAGAAATAGATTAGTTATGAGTGCAGAGAAATATTATTATGAGTGTAGAGAAATAGATTATTATGAGTGTAGAGAAATACATTATTATGAGTGTAGAGAAATACATTATTATGAGTGTAGAGAAATAGATTATTATGAGTGTAGAGAAATACAGTATTATGAGTGTAGAGAAATAGATTATTATGGAGGTAGAGAAATACATTATTATGAGTGTAGAGAAATAGATTATTATGAGTGTAGAGAAATACATTATTATGAGTGTAGAGAAATACATTATTATGAGTGTAGAGAAATAGATTATTATGAGTGTAGAGAAATGTATTGAAAAAGGTGAGTGTAGAGAAATAGATTATTATGAGTGTAGAGAAATAGATTATTATGAGTGTAGAGAAATAGATTATTATGAGTGTAGAGAAATACATTATTATGAGTGTAGAGAAATAGATTATTATGAGTGTAGAGAAATACATTATTATGAGTGTAGAGAAATAGATTATTAAGTGTAGAGAAATAGATTATTATGAGTGTAGAGAAATACATTATTATGAGTGTAGAGAAATAGATTATTATGAGTGTAGAGAAATATATTATTATGAGTGTAGAGAAATACAGTATTATGAGTGTAGAGAAATAGATTATTATGAGTGTAGAGAAATACATTATTATGAGTGTAGAGAAATAATACATTATTATGAGAGTGTAGAGAAATAGATTATTATGAGTGTAGAGAAATACAGTATTATGAGTGTAGAGAAATAGATTATTATGAGTGTAGAGAAATACAGTATTATGAGTGTAGAGAAATAGATTATTATGAGTGTAGAGAAATACATTATTATGAGTGTAGAGAAATAGATTATTATGAGTGTAGAGAAATACATTATTATGAGTGTAGAGAAATACATTATTATGAGTGTAGAGAAATAGATTATTATGAGTGTAGAGAAATACAGTATTATGAGTGTAGAGAAATAGATTATTATGAGTGTAGAGAAATACAGTATTATGAGTGTAGAGAAATAGATTATTAAGGGAGTGTAGAGAAATACATTATTATGAGTGTAGAGAAATAGATTATTATGAGTGTAGAGAAATACATTATTATGAGTGTAGAGAAATACATTATTATGAGTGTAGAGAAATAGATTATTATGAGTGTAGAGAAATACAGTATTATGAGTGTAGAGAAATAGATTATTATGAGTGTGAGAGAAATAGATTATTATGAGTGTAGAGAAATAGATTATTATGAGTGTAGAGAAATACATTATTATGAGTGTAGAGAAATAGATTATTATGAGTGTAGAGAAATACATATTATGAGTGTAGAGAAATAGATTATTATGAGTGTAGAGAAATAGATTATTATGAGTGTAGAGAAATACATTATTATGAGTGTAGAGAAATAGATTATTATGAGTGTAGAGAAATAGATTATTATGAGTGTAGAGAAATACAGTATTAAGTGAGGTAGAGAAATAGATTATTATGAGTGTAGAGAAATACATTATTATGAGTGTAAGAAATACATTATTATGAGTGTAGAGAAATAGATTATTATGAGTGTAGAGAAATACAGTATTATGAGTGTAGAGAAATAGATTATTATGAGTGTAGAGAAATAGATTATTATGAGTGTAGAGAAATACATTATTATGAGTGTAGAGAAATAGATTATTATGAGTGTAGAGAAATACATTATTATGAGTGTAGAGAAATACATTATTATGAGTGTAGAAATACATTATTATGAGGTAGAGAAATAGATTATTATGAGTGTAGGAGAAATAGATTATTATGTAGAGAAATAGATTATTATGAGTGTAGAGAAATACATTATTATGAGTGTAGAGAAATAGATTATTATGAGTGTAGAGAAATACATTATTATGAGTGTAGAGGACATATTATTATGAGTGTAGAGAAATACATTATTATGAGTGTAGAGAAATAGATTATTATGAGTGTAGAGAAATACATTATTATGAGTGTAGAGAAATACATTATTATGAGTGTAGAGAAATAGATTATTATGAGTGTAGAGAAATACATTATTATGAGTGTAGAGAAATAGATTATTATGAGTGTAGAGAAATACATTATTATGAGTGTAGAGAAATACATTATTATGAGTGTAGAGAAATAGATTATTATGAGTGTAGAGAAATACATTATTATGAGTGTAGAGAAATACATTATTATGAGTGTAGAGAAATACATTATTATGAGTGTAGAGAAAATAGATTATTATGAGTGTAGAGAAATACATTATTATGAGTGTAGAGAAATAGATTATTATGAGTGTAGAGAAATAGATTATTATGAGTGTAGGAGAAATAGATTATTATGAGTGTAGAGAAATAGATTATTATGAGTGTAGAGAAATAGATTATGAGTGTAGAGAAATAGATTATTTATGTAGAGAAATACATTATTATGAGTGTAGAGAAATAGATTATTATGAGTGTAGAGAAATACATTATTATGAGTGTAGAGAAAATACATTATTATGAGTGTGAGAATAGATTATTATGATAGAGAAATAGATTATTATGAGTGTAGAGAAATAGGATTATTATGAGTGTAGAGAAATACATTATTATGAGTGTAGAGAAATAGATTATTAAGAGTGTAGAGAAATACATTATTATGAGTGTAGAGAAATACATTATTATGAGTGTAGAGAAATAGATTATTATGAGTGTAGAGAAATACATTATTATGAGTGTAGAGAAATAGATTATTATGAGTGTAGAGAAATACATTATTATGAGTGTAGAGAAATACATTATTATGAGTGTAGAGAAATAGATTATTATGAGTGTAGAGAAATACATTATTATGAGTGTAGAGAAATACATTATTATGAGTGTAGAGAAATAGATTATTATATGAGTGTAGAGAAATACATTATTATGAGTGTAGAGAAATAGATTATTATGAGTGTGAGAGAAATAGATTATTATGAGTGTAGAGAAATACATTATTATGAGTGTAGAGAAATACATTATTATGAGTGTAGAGAAATAGATTATTATGAGTGTAGAGAAATACATTATTATGAGTGTAGTAGAGAACACATTATTATGAGTAGAGAAATAGATTGCTGGTGAGGTAGAGAAATACATACATATGAGTGTAGAGAAATACATTATTATGAGTAAGAGAAATAGATTATTATGAGTGTAGAGAAATAATAGATTATTATGAGTGTAGAGAAATAGATTATTATGAGTGTAGAGAAATAGATTAAGACATGAGTGTAGAGAAATACATTATTATGAGTGTAGAGAAATACATTATTATGAGTGTAGAGAAATAGATTATTATGAGTGTAGAGAAATACATTATTATGAGTGTAGAGAAATACATTATTATGAGTGTAGAGAAATAGATTATTATGAGTGTAGAGAAATAGATTATTATGAGTGTAGAGAAATACATTATTATGAGTGTAGAGAAATACATTATTATGAGTGTAGAGAAATAGATTATTATGAGTGTAGAGAAATACATTATTATGAGTGTAGAGAAATAGATTATTATGAGTGTAGAGAAATACATTATTATGAGTGTAGAGAAATACATTATTATGAGTGTAGAGAAATACATTATTATGAGTGTAGAGAAATAGATTATTATGAGTGTAGAGAAATACATTATTATGAGTGTAGAGAAATAGATTATTATGAGTGTAGAGAAATAGATTATTATGAGTGTAGGAGAAATACATTATTATGAGTGTAGAGAAATAGATTATTGCGAGTGTAGAGAAATACATTATTATGAGTGTAGAGAAATAGATTATTATGAGTGTAGAGAAATACATTATTATGAGTGTAGAGAAATAGATTATTATGAGTGTAGAGAAATACATGCTTATGAGTGTAGAGAAATAGATTATTATGAGTGTAGAGAAATAGATTATTATGAGTGTAGAGAAATAGATTATTATGAGTGTAGAGAAATAGATTATTATGAGTGTAGAGAAATAGATTATTATGAGTGTAGAGAAATAGATTATTATGAGTGTAGAGAAATACATTATTATGAGTGTAGAGAAATACATTATTATGAGTGTAGAGAAATAGATTATTATGAGTGTAGAGAAATAGATTATTATGAGTGTAGAGAAATAGATTATTATGAGTGTAGAGAAATACATTATTATGAGTGTAGAGAAATAGATTTTTATGAGTGTAGAGAAATAGATTATTATGAGTGTAGAGAAATACATTATTATGAGTGTAGAGAAATACATTATTATGAGTGTAGAGAAATAGATTATTATGAGTGTAGAGAAATACATTATTATGAGTGTAGAGAAATACATTATTATGAGTGTAGAGAAATAGATTATTATGAGTGTAGAGAAATACATTATTATGAGTGTAGAGAAATAGATTATTATGAGTGTAGAGAAATACATTATTATGAGTGTAGAGAAATAGATTATTATGAGTGTAGAGAAATACATTATTATGAGTGTAGAGAAATACATTATTATGAGTGTAGAGAAATAGATTATTATGAGTGTAGAGAAATAGATTATTATGAGTGTAGAGAAATAGATTATTATGAGTGTAGAGAAATAGATTATTATGAGGTAGAGAAATACATTATTATGAGTGTAGAGAAATAGATTATTATGAGTGTAGAGAAATACATTATTATGAGTGTAGAGAAATAGATTATTATGAGTGTAGAGAAATAGATTATTATGAGTGTAGAGAAATACATTATTATGAGTGTAGAGAAATACATTATTATGAGTGTAGAGAAATAGATTATTATGAGTGTAGAGAAATACATTATTATGAGTGTAGAGAAATACATTATTATGAGTGTAGAGAAATAGATTATTATGAGTGTAGAGAAATACATTATTATGAGTGTAGAGAAATAGATTATTATGAGTGTAGAGAAATAGATTATTGAGAGTGTAGAGAAATACATTATTATGAGTGTAGAGAAATAGATTATTATGAGGTAGAGAAATAGATTATTATGAGTGTAGAGAAATACATTATTATGAGTGTAGAGAAATAGATTATTATGAGTGTAGAGAAATAGATTATTATGAGTGTAGAGAAATAGATTATTATGAGTGTAGAGAAATAGATTATTATGAGTGTAGAGAAATAGATTATTATGAGTGTAGAGAAATACATTATTATGAGTGTAGAGAAATACATTATTATGAGTGTAGAGAAATAGATTATTATGAGTGTAGAGAAATAGATTATTATGAGTGTAGAGAAATACATTATTATGAGTGTAGAGAAATAGATTATTATGAGTGTAGAGAAATAGATTATTATGAGTGTAGAGAAATAGATTATTATGAGTGTAGAGAAATAGATTGTTATGAGTGTAGAGAAATACATTATTATGAGTGTAGAGAAATAGATTATTATGAGTGTAGAGAAATAGATTATTATGAGTGTAGAGAAATACATTACAGGAGTGTAGAGAAATAGATTATTATGAGTGTAGAGAAATAGATTATTATGAGTGTAGAGAAATAGATTATTATGGAGTGTAGAGAAATAGATTATTATGAGTGTAGAGAAATACATTATTATGAGTGTAGAGAAATAGATTATTATGAGTGTAGAGAAATAGATTATTATGAGTGTAGAGAAATACATTATTATGAGTGTAGAGAAATAGATTATTATGAGTGTAGAGAAATAGATTATTATGAGTGTAGAGAAATAGATTATTATGAGTGTAGAGAAATAGATTATTATGAGTGTAGAGAAATACATTATTATGAGTGTAGAGAAATAGATTATTATGAGTGTAGAGAAATAGATTATTATGAGTGTAGAGAAATACATTATTATGAGTGTAGAGAAATAGATTATTATGAGTGTAGAGAAATAGATTATTATGAGTGTAGAGAAATACATTATTATGAGTGTAGAGAAATACATTATTATGAGTGTAAGAGAAATAGATTATTATGAGTGTAGAGAAATACATTATTATGAGTGTAGAGAAATAGATTATTATGAGTGTAGAGAAATACATTATTATGAGTGTAGAGAAATAGATTATTATGAGTGTAGAGAAATAGATTATTATGAGTGTAGAGAAATACGATTATTATGAGTGTAGAGAAATACATTATTATGAGTGTAGAGAAATACATTATTATGAGTGTAGAGAAATAGATTATTATGAGTGTAGAGAAATAGATTATGAGTGTAGAGAAATACATTATTATGAGTGTAGAGAAATAGATTATTATGAGTGTAGAGAAATACATTATTATGAGTGTGAGGAAATAGATTATTATGAGTGTAGAGAAATAGATTATTATGAGTGTAGAGAAATAGATTATTATGAGTGTAGAGAAATACATTATTATGAGTGTAGAGAAATAGATTATTATGAGTGTAGAGAAATACATTATTATGAGTGTAGAGAAATAGATTATTATGAGTGTAGAGAAATAGATTATTATGAGTGTAGAGAAATACATTATTATGAGTGTAGAGAAATACATTATTATGAGTGTAGAGAATAGATTATTATGAGTGTAGAGAAATAGATTATTATGAGTGTAGAGAAATAGATTATTATGAGTGTAGAGAAATAGATTATTATGAGTGTAGAGAAATACATTATTATGAGTGTAGAGAAATAGATTATTATGAGTGTAGAGAAATACATTATTATGAGTGTAGAGAAATAGATTATTATGAGTGTAGAGAAATAGATTATTATGAGTGTAGAGAAATACATTTACACAGAGGTAGAGAAATACATTATTATGAGTGTAGAGAAATAGATTATTATGAGTGTAGAGAAATACATTATTATGAGTGTAGAGAAATAGATTATTATGAGTGTAGAGAAATATTATTAAGTGAGTGTAGAGAAATACATTATTATGAGTGTAGAGAAATAGATTATTATGAGTGTAGAGAAATAGATTATTATGAGTGTAGAGAAATACTATTATGAGTGTAGAGAAATACATTATTATGAGTGTAGAGAAATAGATTATTATGAGTGTAGAGAAATAGATTATTATGAGTGTAGAGAAATACATTATTATGGAGTGTAGAGAAATAGATTATTATGAGTGTAGAGAAATAGATTATTATGAGTGTAGAGAAATACATTATTATGAGTGTAGAGAAATAGATTATTATGAGTGTAGAGAAATAGATTATTATGAGTGTAGAGAAATAGATTATTATGAGTGTAGAGAAATAGATTATTATGAGTGTAGAGAAATACATTATTATGAGTGTAGAGAAATAGATTATTATGAGTGTAGAGAAATACATTATTATGAGTGTAGAGAAATAGATTATTATGAGTGTAGAGAAATACATTATTATGAGTGTAGAGAAATACATTATTATGAGTGTAGAGAAATAGATTATTATGAGTGTAGAGAAATAGATTATTATGAGTGTAGAGAAATACATTATTATGAGTGTAGAGAAATACATTAGTTATGAGTGTAGAGAAATAGATTATTATGAGTGTAGAGAAATACATTATTATGAGTGTAGAGAAATGATTATTATGAGTGTAGAGAAATACATTATTATGAGTGTAGAGAAATACATTATTATGAGTGTAGAGAAATAGATTATTATGAGTGTGTGAGAAATAATATTATGAGGTAGAGAAATAGATTATTATAAGTGTAGAGAAATACATTATTATGAGTGTAGAGAAATAGATTATTATGAGTGTAGAGAAATACATTATTATGAGTGTAGAGAAATAGATTATTATGAGTGTAGAGAAATACATTATTATGAGTGTAGAGAAATACATTATTATGAGTGTAGAGAAATAGATTATTATGAGTGTAGAGAAATAGATTATTATGAGTGTAGAGAAATACATTATTATGAGTGTAGAGAAATAGATTATTATGAGTGTAGAGAAATAGATTATTATGAGTGTAGAGAAATACATTATTATGAGTGTAGAGAAATACATTATTATGAGTGTGTAGAGAAATAGATTATTATGAGTGTAGAGAAATACATTATTATGAGTGTAGAGAAATAGATTATTATGAGTGTAGAGAAATACATTATTATGAGTGTAGAGAAATACATTATTATGAGTGTAGAGAAATAGATTATTATGAGTGGTAGAGAAATAGATCATTATGAGTGTAGAGAAATACATTATTATGAGTGTAGAGAAATACATTATTATGAGTGTAGAGAAATAGATTATTATGAGTGTAGAGAAATAGATTATTTATGTAGAGAAATACATTAAGTTATGAGTGTAGAGAAATAGATTATTATGAGTGTAGAGAAAATACATTATTATGAGTGTAGAGAAATACATTATTATGAGTGTAGAGAAATAGATTATTATGAGTGTAGAGAAATAGATTATTATGAGTGTAGAGAAATACATTATTATGAGTGTAGAGAAATACATTATTATGAGTGTAGAGAAATAGATTATTATGAGTGTAGAGAAATAGATTATTATGAGTGTAGAGAAATACATTATTATGAGTGTAGAGAAATAGATTATTATGAGTGTAGAGAAATAGATTATTATGAGTGTAGAGAAATACATTATTATGAGGTAGAGTATTATGAGTGTAGAGAAATAGATTATTATGAGTGTAGAGAAATACATTATTATGAGTGTAGAGAAAATAGATTATTATGAGTGTAGAGAAATAGATTATTATGAGTGTAGAGAAATAGATTATTATGAGTGTAGAGAAATAGATTATTATGAGTGTAGAGAAATACATTATTATGAGTGTAGAGAAATACATTATTATGAGTGTAGAGAAATAGGGATTATTATGAGTGTAGAGAAATACATTATTATGAGTGTAGAGAAATAGATTATTATGAGTGTAGAGAAATACATTATTATGAGTGTAGAGAAATACATTATTATGAGTGTAGAGAAATGTTAAATATTATGAGTGTAGAGAACAGATTATTATGAGTGTAGAGAAATACATTATTATGAGTGTAGAGAAATAGATTATTATGAGTGTAGAGAAATAGATTATTATGAGTGTAGAGAAATACATTATTATGAGTGTAGAGAAATAGATTATTATGAGTGTAGAGAAATAGATTGTTGATGAGTGTAGAGAAATACATTATTATGAGTGTAGTAGAGAAATAGATTATTATGAGTGTAGAGAAATAGATTATTATGAGTGTAGAGAAATAGATTATTATGAGTGTAGGAGAAATAGATTATTATGAGTGTAGAGAAATAGATTATTATGAGTACAGAAATAGATTATTATGAGTGTAGAGAAATACATTATTATGAGTGTAGAGAAATACATTATTATGAGTGTAGAGAAATACATTATTATGAGTGTGTAGAGAAATAGATTATTATGAGTGTAGAGAAATACATTATTGCGAGTGTAGAGAAATACATTATTATGAGTGTAGAGAAATACATTATTATGAGTGTAGAGAAATAGATTATTATGAGTGTAGAGAAATAGATTATTATGAGTGTAGAGAAATACATTATTATGAGTGTAGAGAAATACATTATTATGAGTGTAGAGAAATAGATTATTATGAGTGTAGAGAAATACATTATTATGAGTGTAGAGAAATAGATTATTATGAGTGTAGAGAAATAGATTATTATGAGTGTAGAGAAATACATTATTATGAGTGTAGAGAAATACATTATTATGAGAGTGTAGAGAAATAGATTATTATGAGTGTAGAGAAATACATTATTATGAGTGTAGAGAAATAGATTATTATGAGTGTAGAGAAATAGATTATTATGAGTGTAGAGAAATACATTATTATGAGTGTAGAGAAATAGATTATTATGAGTGTAGAGAAATAGATTATTATGAGTGTAGAGAAATACATTATTATGAGTGTAGAGAAATACATTATTATGAGTGTAGAGAAATAGATTATTATGAGTGTAGAGAAATACATTATTATGAGTGTAGAGAAATAGATTATTATGAGTGTAGAGAAATAGATTATTATGAGTGTAGAGAAATACATTATTATGAGTGTAGAGAAATACATTATTAAAGAGTGTAGAGAAATAGATTATTATGAGTGTAGAGAAATACATTATTATGAGTGTAGAGAAATAGATTATTATGAGTGTAGAGAAATATTATTATGAGTGTAGAGAAATACATTATTATGAGTGTAGAGAAATAGATTATTATGAGTGTAGAGAAATAGATTATTATGAGTGTAGAGAAATAGATTATTATGAGTGTAGAGAAATACATTATTATGAGTGTAGAGAAATACATTATTATGAGTGTAGAGAAATACATTATTATGAGTGTAGAGAAATAGATTATTATGAGTGTAGAGAAATAGATTATTATGAGTGGTAGAGAAATAGATTATTATGAGTGTAGAGAAATAGATTATTATGAGTGTAGAGAAATAGATTATTATGAGTGTAGAGAAATAGATTATTATGAGTGTAGAGAAATAGATTATTATGAGTGTACAGAAATAGATTATTATGAGTGTAGAGAAATACATTATTATGAGTGTAGAGAAATACATTATTATGAGTGTAGAGAAATACATTATTATGAGTGTAGAGAAATAGATTATTATGAGTGTAGAGAAATAGATTATTATGAGTGTAGAGAAATAGATTATTATGAGTGTAGAGAAATAGATTATTATGAGTGTAGAGAAATACATTATTATGAGTGTAGAGAAATACATTATTATGAGTGGTAGAGAAATACATTATTATGAGTGTAGAGAAATACATTATTATGAGTGTAGAGAAATAGATTATTATGAGTGTAGAGAAATAGATTATTATGAGTGTAGAGAAATACATTATTATGAGTGTAGAGAAATAGATTATTATGAGTGTAGAAATAGATTATTATGAGTGTAGAGAAATAGATTATTATGAGTGTAGAGAAATACATTATTATGAGTGTAGAGAAATACATTATTATGAGTGTAGAGAAATACATTATTATGAGTGTAGAGAAATAGATTATTATGAGTGTAGAGAAATAGATTATTATGAGTGTAGAGAAATAGATTATTAAGAGTGTAGAGAAATAGATTATTATGAGTGTAGAGAAATACATTATTATGAGTGTAGAGAAATAGATTATTATGAGTGTAGAGAAATAGATTATTATGAGTGTAGAGAAATACATTATTATGAGTGTAGAGAAATACATTATTATGAGTGTAGAGAAATACATTATTATGAGTGTAGAGAAATAGATTATTATGAGTGTAGAGAAATAGATTATTATGAGTGTAGAGAAATACATTATTATGAGTGTAGAGAAATACATTATTATGAGTGTAGAGAAATACATTATTATGAGTGTAGAGAAATAGATTATTATGAGTGTAGAGAAATACATTATTATGAGTGTAGAGAAATAGATTATTATGAGTGTAGAGAAATACATTATTATGAGTGTAGAGAAATAGATTATTATGAGTGTAGAGAAATACATTATTATGAGTAGAGAAACATTGTTATGAGTGTAGAGAAATACATTATTATGAGTGTAGAGAAATAGATTATTATGAGTGTAGAGAAATACATTATTATGAGTGTAGAGAAATAGATTATTATGAGTGTAGAGAAATACATTATTATGAGTGTAGAGAAATAGATTATTATGAGTGTAGAGAAATACATTATTATGAGTGTAGAGAAATAGATTATTATGAGTGTAGAGAAATACATTATTATGAGTGTAGAGAAATAGATTATTATGAGTGTAGAGAAATACATTATTATGAGTGTAGAGAAATAGATTATTATGAGTGTAGAGAAATACATTATTATGAGTGTAGAGAAATAGATTATTATGAGTGTAGAGAAATAGATTATTATGAGTGTAGAGAAATACATTATTATGAGTGTAGAGAAATACATTATTATGAGTGTAGAGAAATACATTATTATGAGTGTAGAGAAATAGATTATTATGAGTGTAGAGAATAGATTATTATGAGTGTAGAGAAATACATTATTATGAGTGTAGAGAAATAGATTATTATGAGTGTAGAGAAATAGATTATTATGAGTGTAGAGAAATAGATTATTATGAGTGTAGAGAAATACATTATTATGAGTGTAGAGAAATACATTATTATGAGTGTAGAGAAATAGATTATTATGAGTGTAGAGAAATAGATTATTATGAGTGTAGAGAAATAGATTATTATGAGTGTAGAGAAATACATTATTATGAGTGTAGAGAGAAATACATTATTATGAGTGTAGAGAAATACATTATTATGAGTGTAGAGAAATAGATTATTATGAGTGTAGAGAAATAGATTATTATGAGTGTAGAGAAATAGATTATTATGAGTGTAGAGAAATAGATTATTATGAGTGTAGAGAAATACATTATTATGAGTGTAGAGAAATACATTATTATGAGTGTAGAGAAATAGATTATTATGAGTGTAGAGAAATAGATTATTATGAGTGTAGAGAAATAGATTATTATGAGTGTAGAGAAATAGATTATTATGAGTGTAGAGAAATACATTATTATGAGTGTAGAGAAATAGATTATTATGAGTGTAGAGAAATAGATTATTATGAGTGTAGAGAAATAGATTATTATGAGTGTAGAGAAATAGATTATTATGAGTGTAGAGAAATACATTATTATGAGTGTAGAGAAATACATTATTATGAGTGTAGAGAAATAGATTATTATGAGTGTAGAGAAATACATTATTATGAGTGTAGTGAAATAGATTATTATGAGTGTAGAGAAATAGATTATTATGAGTGTAGAGAAATACATTATTATGAGTGTAGAGAAATACATTATTATGAGTGTAGAGAAATAGATTATTAGAGTGTAGAGAAATACATTATTATGAGTGTAGAGAAATAGATTATTATGGGAAGTGTAGAGAAATAGATTATTATGAGTGTAGAGAAATACATTATTATGAGTGTAGAGAAATACATTATTATGAGTGTAGAGAAATACATTATTATGAGTGTAGAGAAATAGATTATTATGAGTGTAGAGAAATAGATTATTATGAGTGTAGAGAAATACATTATTATGAGTGTAGAGAAATACATTATTATGAGTGTAGGAAATAGATTATTATGAGTGTAGAGAAATACATTATTATGAGTGTAGAGAAATAGATTATTATGAGTGTAGAGAAATACATTATTATGAGTGTAGAGAAATAGATTATTATGAGTGGTAGAGAAATAGATTATTATGAGTGTAGAGAACACATTATTATGAGTGTAGAGAAATAGATTATTGTGAGTGCAGAGAAATACATTATTATGAGTGTAGAGAAATAGATTATTATGAGTGTAGAGAAATAGATTATTATGAGTGTAGAGAAATACATTATTATGAGTGTAGAGAAATAGATTATTATGAGTGTAGAGAAATAGATTATTATGAGTGTAGAGAAATACATTATTATGAGTGTAGAGAAATAGATTATTATGAGTGTAGAGAAATACATTATTATGAGTGTAGAGAAATAGATTATTATGAGTGTAGAGAAATACATTATTATGAGTGTAGAGAAATAGATTATTATGAGGTAGAGAAATAGATTATTATGAGTGTAGAGAAATACATTATTATGAGTGTAGAGAAATACATTATTATGAGTAAAATAGATTATGAGTGTAGAGAAATAGATTATTATGAGTGGTAGAGAAATACATTATTATGAGTGCAGAGAAATAGATTATTAAGGAGTGTAGAGAAATACATTATTATGAGTGTAGAGAAATAGATTATTATGAGTGTAGAGAAATACATTATTATGAGTGTAGAGAAATAGATTATTATGAGTGTAGAGAAATAGATTATTATGAGTGTAGAGAAATACATTATTATGAGTGTAGAGAAATACATTATTATGAGTGTAGAGAAATAGATTATTATGAGTGTAGAGAAATACATTATTATGAGTGTAGAGAAATACATTATTATGAGTGTAGAGAAATACATTATTATGAGTGTAGAGAAATACATTATTATGAGTGTAGAGAAATAGATTATTATGAGTGTAGAGAAATAGATTATTATGAGTGTAGAGAAATACATTATTATGAGTGTAGAGAAATAGATTATTATGAGTGTAGAGAAATAGATTATTATGAGTGTAGAGAAATACATTATTATGAGTGTAGAGAAATACATTATTATGAGTGTAGAGAAATAGATTGTTATGAGTGTAGAGAAATAGATTATTATGAGTGTAGAGAAATACATTATTATGAGTGTAGAGAAATACATTATTATGAGTGTAGAGAAATAGATTGTCATGAGTGTAGAGAAATACATTATTTGAGTGAGAAATACATTATTATGAGTGTAGAGAAATACATTATGAGTGTAGAGAAATACATTATTATGAGTGTAGAGAAATACATTATTAAGTGAGTGTAGTGAAATACATTATTATGAGTGTAGAGAAATACATTATTATGAGTGTAGAGAAATACATTATTATGAGTGTAGAGAAATAGATTATTATGAGTGTAGAGAAATACATTATTATGAGTGTAGAGAAATACATTATTATGAGTGTAGAGAAATACATTATTGTGAGGTAGAGAAATACATTATTATGAGTGTAGAGAAATACATTATTATGAGTGTAGAGAAATACATTATTATGAGTGCAGAGAATACATTATTATGAGTGTAGAGAAATACATTATTATGAGTGTAGAGAAATAGATTATTATGAGTGTAGAGAAATACATTATGAGTGTAGAAATACATTATTATGAGTGTAGAGAAATACATTATTATGAGTGTAGAGAAATACATTATTATGAGTGTAGAGAAATACATTATTATGAGTGTAGAGAAATAGATTATTATGAGTGAGAAATACATTATTATGAGTGTAGAGAAATACATTATTATGAGTGTAGAGAAATACATTATTATGAGTGTAGAGAAATACATTATTATGAGTGTAGAGAAATACATTATTATGAGTGTAGAGAAATACATTATTATGAGTGTAGAGAAATACATTATTATGAGTGTAGAGAAATACATTATTATGAGTGTAGAGAAATAGATTATTATGAGTGTAGAGAAATACATTATTATGAGTGTAGAGAAATACATTATTATGAGTGTAGAGAAATACATTATTATGAGTGTAGTGAAATACATTATTATGAGTGTAGAGAAATACATTATTATGAGTGTAGAGAAATACATTATTATGAGTGTAGAGAAATAGATTATTATGAGTGTAGAGAAATACATTATTATGAGTGTAGAGAAACACATTATTATGAGTGTAGAGAAATACATTATTATGAGTGTAGACAAATACATTATTATGAGTGTAGAGAAATACATTATTATGAGTGTAGAGAAATACATTATTATGAGTGTAGAGAAATACATTATTATGAGTGTAGAGAAATACATTATTATGAGTGTAGAGAAATACATTATTATGAGTGTAGAGAAATAGATTATTATGAGTGTAGAGAAATAGACACAGAGGTAGAGAAATACATTATTATGAGTGTAGAGAAATAGATTATTATGAGTGTAGAGAAATACATTATTATGAGTGTAGAGAAATACATTATTATGAGTGTAGAGAAATACATTATTATGAGTGTAGAGAAATACATTATTATGAGTGTAGAGAAATACATTATTATGAGTGTAGAGAAATAGATTATTATGAGTGTAGA
>JBBBDQ010019894.1:0-12944 GCA_037127315.1 Ascarosepion bandense | reverse complement strand
TTTGATCATATCTATCTATCTATCTCAGTTTGTTCATATCTATCTATCTATCTCAGTTTGTTTCTTATCTATCTATCTATCTATCTCAGTTTGTTCATATCTATCTATCTATCTATCTCAGTTTGTTCATATCTATCTATCTATCTATCTTAGTTTGTTCATATGTATCTATCTATCTATCAGTTTGTTCATATGTATCTATCTATCTATCTCAGTTTGTTCATATGTATCTATCTATCTATCTCAGTTTGTTCATATGTATCTATCTATCTATCTCAGTTTGTTCATATGTATCTATCTATCTATCTCAGTTTGTTCATATGTATCTATCTATCTATCTCAGTTTGTTCACTTATGTATCTATCTATCTATCTCAGTTTGTTCATATCTATCTATCTATCTATCTCAGTTTGTTCATATCTATCTATCTATCTATCTCAGTTTGTTCATATCTATCTATCTATCTATCTCAGTTTGTTCATATCTATCTATCTATCTCAGTTTGTTCATATCTATCTATCTATCTATCTCAGTTTGTTCATATCTATCTATCTATCTATCTCAGTTTGTTCATATCTATCTATCTATCTATCTCAGTTTGTTCATATCTATCTATCTATCTCAGTTTGTTCATATCTATCTATCTATCTCAGTTTGTTCATATCTATCTATCTATCTATCTCAGTTTGTTCATATCTATCTATCTATCTATCTCAGTTTGTTCATATCTATCTATCTATCTATCTCAGTTTGTTCATATCTATCTATCTATCTATCTCAGTTTGTTCATATCTATCTATCTATCTATCTCAGTTTGTTCATATCTATCTATCTATCTATCTCAGTTTGTTCATATCTATCTATCTATCTATCTCAGTTTGTTCTTATCTATCTATCTATCTATCTCAGTTTGTTCATATCTATCTATCTATCTCAGTTTGTTCACTTATCTATCTATCTATCTCAGTTTGTTCATATCTATCTATCTATCTCAGTTTGTTCATATCTATCTATCTATCTCAGTTTGTTCATATCTATCTATCTATCTCAGTTTGTTCATATCTATCTATCTATCTCAGTTTGTTTCATATCTATCTATCTATCTCAGTTTGTTCATATCTATCTATCTATCTCAGTTTGTTCATATCTATCTATCTATCTCAGTTTGTTCATATCTATCTATCTATCTATCTATCTATCTCAGTTTGTTCATATCTATCTATCTATCTATCTATCTATCTCAGTTTGTTCATATCTATCTATCTATCTATCTATCTATCTCAGTTTGTTCATATCTATCTATCTATCTCAGTTTGTTCATATCTATCTATCTATCTATCTCAGTTTGTTCATATCTATCTATCTATCTATCTCAGTTTGTTCATATCTATCTATCTATCTATCTATCTCAGTTTGTTCATATCTATCTATCTATCTATCTATCTCAGTTTGTTCATATCTATCTATCTATCTATCTCAGTTTGTTCATATCTATCTATCTATCTATCTCAGTTTGTTCATATCTATCTATCTATCTATCTCAGTTTGTTCATATCTATCTATCTATCTATCTCAGTTTGTTCATATCTATCTATCTATCTATCTCAGTTTGTTCATATCTATCTATCTATCTATCTCAGTTTGTTCATATCTATCTATCTATCTATCTCAGTTTGTTCATATCTATCTATCTATCTATATCTCAGTTTGTTCATATCTATCTATCTATCTATCTATCTATCTATCTATCTCAGTTTGTTCATATCTATCTATCTATCTATCTATCTCAGTTTGTTCCTCTATCTATCTATCTATCTATCTATCTCAGTTTGTTCATATCTATCTATCTATCTATCTATCTATCTCAGTTTGTTCATATCTATCTATCTATCTATCTCAGTTTGTTCATATCTATCTATCTATCTATCTCAGTTTGTTCATATCTATCTATCTATCTATCTATCTCAGTTTATTCATATCTACCTATCTATCTATCTATCTCAGTTTGTTCATATCTATCTATCTATCTATCTCAGTTTGTTCATATCTATCTATCTATCTCAGTTTGTTCATATCTATCTATCTATCTCAGTTTGTTCATATCTATCTATCTATCTCAGTTTGTTCATATCTATCTATCTCAGTTTGTTCATATCTATCTATCTATCTATCTCAGTTTGTTCATATCTATCTATCTATCTATCTCAGTTTGTTCATATCTATCTATCTATCTCAGTTTGTTCATATCTATCTATCTATCTATCTCAGTTTGTTCATATCTATCTATCTATCTATCTCAGTTTGTTCATATCTATCTATCTATCACAGTTTGTTCATATCTATCTATCTATCTATCACAGTTTGTTCATATCTATCTATCTATCTATCTCAGTTTGTTCATATCTATCTATCTATCTATCTCAGTTTGTTCATATCTATCTATCTATCTCAGTTTGTTCATATCTATCTATCTATCTATCTCAGTTTGTTCATATCTATCTATCTATCTATCTCAGTTTGTTCATATCTATCTATCTATCTATCTCAGTTTGTTCATATCTATCTATCTATCTATCGATTTGTTCATATCTATCTATCTATCTATCTCAGTTTGTTCATATCTATCTATCTATCTATCTCAGTTTGTTCATATCTATCTATCTCAGTTTGTTCATATCTATCTATCTATCTATCTCAGTTTGTTCATATCTATCTATCTATCTATCTCAGTTTGTTCATATCTATCTATCTATCTATCTATCTATCTCAGTTTGTTCATATCTATCTATCTATCTATCTATCTCAGTTTGTTCATATCTATCTATCTATCTATCTCAGTTTGTTCATATTTATCTATCTATCTATCTATCTATCTCAGTTTGTTCATATCTATCTATCTATCTATCTCAGTTTGTTCATATCTATCTATCTATCTCAGTTTGTTCACATCTATCTATCTCAGTTTGTTCATATCTATCTATCTATCTCAGTTTGTTCATATCTATCTATCTATCTATCTCAGTTTGTTCATATCTATCTATCTATCTCAGTTTGTTCATATCTATCTATCTATCTATTTATCATATCTATCTATCTATCTATCTAGGTTTGTTCATATCTATCTATCTATCTATCTCTAGTTTGTTCATATCTATCTATCTATCTATCACAGTTTGTTCATATCTATCTATCTATCTATCACAGTTTGTTCATATCTATCTATCTATCTATCTAGCTTGTTCATATCTATCTATCTATCTATCTCAGTTTGTTCATATCTATCTATCTATCTCAGTTTGTTCATATCTATCTATCTATTCGAGTTTGTTCATATCTATCTATCTATCTATCTCAGTTTGTTCATATCTATCTATCTATCTATCTATCTATATCTATCTATCTATCTATCTCAGTTTGTTCATATATCTATCTATCTATCTCAGTTTGTTCATATCTATCTATCTATCTATCTCAGTTTGTTCATATCTATCTATCTATCTATCTATCTCAGTTTGTTCATATATCTATCTATCTATCTATAGATCTCAGTTTGTTCATATCTATCTATCTATCTATAGATCTCAGTTTGTTCATATCTATCTATCTATCTATAGATCTCAGTTTGTTCATATCTATCTATCTATCTATAGATCTCAGTTTGTTCATATCTATCTATCTATCTATAGATCTCAGTTTGTTCATATATCTATCTATCTATCTATAGATCTCAGTTTGTTCATATCTATCTATCTATCTATAGATCTCAGTTTGTCTCATATCTATCTATCTATCTATAGATCTCAGTTTGTTCATATCTATCTATCTATCTATAGATCTCAGTTTGTTCATATCTATCTATCTCAGTTTGTTCATATCTATCTATCTATCTATCTATCTATCTATCTCAGTTTGTTCATATCTATCTATCTATCTATCTATCTATCTATCTATCTATCTCAGTTTGTTCATATCTATCTATCTATCTATCTATCTATCTATCTATCTCAGTTTGTTCATATCTATCTATCTATCTCAGCTTGTTCATATCTATCTATCTCAGTTTGTTCATATCTATCTATCTCAGTTTGTTCATATCTATCTATCTATCTCAGTTTGTTCATATCTATCTATCTATCTATCTCAGTTTGTTCATATATCTATCATCTATCTATCTATCTCAGTTTGTTCATATCTATCTATCTATCTATCTCAGTTTGTTCATATCTATCTATCTATCTATCTCAGTTTGTCTATCTATCTATCTATCTATCTATCTATCTATCTCAGTTTGTTCATCTATCTATCTATCTCAGTTTGTTCATATCTATCTCTATCTATCTCAGTCATTCATATCTATCTATCCAGCCTATATCTATCTATCTATCTATCTCAGTTTGTTCATATCTATCTATCTATCTGTTTGTTCATATCTATCTATCTATCTATCTCAGTTTGTTCCTATCTATCTATCTATCTATCTCAGTTTGTTCATATCTATCTATCTATCTATCTATCTCAGTTTATCTATCTATCTATCTATCTATCTATCTCAGTTTATTCATATATCTATCTATCTCAGTTGTCTATCTATCTATCTATCTATCTCAGTTTGTTCATATCTATCTATCTATCTATCTCAGTTTGTTCATATCTATCTATCTCAGTTTGTTCATATCTATCTATCTCAGTCATTCATATCTATCTATCTCAGTTTGTTCATATCTATCTATCTCAGTTTGTTCATATCTATCTATCTCAGTTTGTTCATATCTATCTATCTCACTTATTCATATCTATCTATCTATCTATCTATCTCGTTTACTCATATCTATCTATCTATCTATCTATCTATCTCAGTTTGTTCATATCTATCTATCTATCTATCTATCTATCTATCTATCTATATCTATCTATCTATCTATCTCAGTTTGTCTACATATCTATCTATCTATCTATCTGTTTATTCATATCTATCTATCTATCTATCTATCTCAGTTTGTTCATATCTATCTATCTATCTATCTATCTCAGTTTGTTCATATCTATCTATCTATCTCAGTTTGTTCATATCTATCTATCTATCTCAGTTTGTTCATATCTATCTATCTCAGTTTGTTCATCTATCTATCTATCTCAGTTTGTTCATATCTATCTATCTATCTATCTCAGTTTGTTCATATCTATCTATCTATCTCAGTTTGTTCATATCTATCTATCTATCTCAGTTTGTTCATATCTATCTATCTATCTATCTCAGTTTGTTCATATCTATCTATCTATCTATCACAGTTTGTTCATATCTATCTATCTATCTATCTGGTTTGTTCATATCTATCTATCTATCTATCTATCTCAGTTTGTCTATCTATCTATCTATCTATCTATCTCAGTTTGTCTACATATCTATCTATCTATCTATCTATCTCAGTTTGTTCATATCTATCTATCTATCTATCTATCTATCTATCTATCTATCTATCTATCTATCTATCTATCTATCTCAGTTTGTTCATATCTATCTATCTATCTATCTATCTATCTCAGTTTGTCTATATCTATCTATCTATCTATCTATCTATCTATCTACATCTATCTATCTATCTATCTATCTATCTATCTCAGTTTGTTCATATCTATCTATCTATCTATCTCAGTTTGTTCATATCTATCTATCTATCTATCTCAGTTTGTCTATCTATCTATCTATCTCAGTTTGTTCATATCTATCTATCTATCTATCTCAGTTTGTCCACATTCATTCATTCATTCATCTATCTCAGTTTGTTCATATATCTATCTATCTATCTATAGATCCTGCCTGTCTATATATCTATCTATCTATCTATAGATCTCAGTTTGTTCGTTTACTATCTATCTATCTATAGACTTAGTTTGTTCATTCATCTATCTATCTATAGATCTCTGTTTGTTCATATCTATCTATCTATCTATATAGATCTCAGTTTGTTCATATCTATCTATCTATAGATCTCAGTTTGTTCATATCTATCTATCTATAGATCCTTAGTTTGTTCATATCTATCTATCTAGATCTCTGTTTGTTCATTCATCTATCTATCCTAGTTTGTTCATATCTATCTATCTATCTATCTATCTATCTATCTCAGTTTGTCTATCTATCTATCTATCTATCTATCTATCTATCTATCTATCTATCTATCTATCTATCTCAGTTTGTCTATCTATCTATCTATCTATCTCTGGCTTGTTTCATATCTATCTATCTATCTCAGTCTTTCGTTCATATCTATCTATCTATCTATCTCAGTTTGTTCATATCTATCTATCTATCTATCTATCCGTTTGTTCATATCTATCTATCTATCTATCTATCTCAGTTTGTTCATATCTATCTATCTATCTATATAGATCTCAGCTTGTTCATATCTATCTATCTATCTAGATCTCAGTTTGTTCATATCTACCTACCTATCTATAGATCTCAGTTTGTTCATATCTATCTATCTATCTATAGATCTCAGTTTGTTCATATCTATCTATCTATAGATCTCAGTTTGTCTATATCTATCTATCTATAGATCTCCAGTTTGTTCATATCTATCTATCTATAGATCTCAGTTTGTTCATATCTATCTATCTATCTGTTTGTTATCTACCTATCTATCTATCTATCTATCTATCTCAGCTTGTTCATATCTATCTATCTATCTATCTATCTATCTATCTATCTATCTCAGTTTGTTCATATCTATCTATCTATCTATCTATCTATCTATCTCAGTTTGTTCATATCTATCTATGTATCTATCTATCTATCTATCTATCTCAGTTTGTTCATTCATCTATCTATCTCAGTTTGTTCATATCTATCTATCTCAGTTTGTTCATCTATCTATCTCAGTTTGTTCATATCTATCTATCTATCTCAGTTTGTTCATATCTATCTATCTATCTATCTCAGTTTGTTCCCATATCTATCTATCTATCTATCTCAGTTTGTTCATATCTATCTATCTATCTATCTATCTCAGGTTTGTTCATATCTATCTATCTATCTATCTATCTCAGTTTGTTCATATCTATCTATCTATCTATCTATCTATCTCGTTTGTTCATATCTATCTATCTATCTATCTATCTCAGTTTGTTCATATCTATCTATCTATCTATCTATCTATCTATCTCAGCTTGTTCATATCTATCTATCTATCTCAGTTTGTTCATATCTATCTATCTATCTATCTCAGTTTGTTCATATCTATCTATCTATCTCAGTTTGTTCATCTATCTATCTATCTATCTCAGTTTGTCTATCTATCTATCTATCTATCTATCTCAGTTTGTCTATCTATCTATCTATCTATCTCAGTTTATTCATATCTATCTATCTATCTATCCCAGTTTGTTCATATCTATCTATCTATCTATCTCAGTTTGTCTATATCTATCTATCTATCTATCTATCTATCTATCTATCTATCTATCTATCTATCTCAGTTTGTTCATATCTATCTATCTCAGTTTGTTCATATCTATCTATCTATCTATCTCAGTTTGTTCATATCTATCTATCTATCTATCTCAGTTTGTTCATATCTACCTATCTATCTATCTATCTCAGTTTGTCTATCTATCTATCTATCTATCTATCTCAGTTTGTTCATATCTATCTATCTATCTATCTCAGTTTGTTCATGCATTCATTCATTCATTCATTCATATCTATCTATCTATCTGTTTGTTCATATCTATCTATCTATCTCAGTTTGTTCATATCTATCTATCTATCTATCTCAGTTTGTTCATATCTATCTATCTATCTATCTCAGTTTGTTCATGTATCTATCTATCTATCTGTCTGTCCATATGTATCTATCTATCTATCCTGCCTATCTATATATATATCTATCTATCTATCTCAGTTTGTTCATATGTATCTATCTATCTATCTCAGTTTATTCATATGTATCTATCTATCATCTCAGTTTGTTCATATGTATCTATCTATCTCAGTTTGTTCATATGTATCTATCTATCTATCTATCTATCTATCTATCTTAGTTTGTTCATATCTATCTATCTATCTATCTCAGTTTGTTCATCTATCTATCTATCTATCTCAGTTTGTTCATATCTATCTATCTATCTATCTCAGTTTGTCTATCTATCTATCTCAGTTTGTTCATATCTATCTATCTATCTATCCTTGTTTGTCTATCTATCTATCTATCTATCTCAGTTTGTTCATATCTATCTATCTATCTATCTCAGTTTGTTCATATCTATCTATCTATCTCAGTTTGTTCACATTCATCTATCTATCTCAGTTTGTTCATATCTATCTATCTATCTATCTCAGTTTGTTCATATCTATCTATCTATCTCAGTTTGTCTATCTATCTATCTATCTATCTCAATATCTATCTATCTATCTTAGTTATCCATATCTATCTATCTATCTATCTCAGTTTGTTCATCTATCTATCTATCTATCTCAGTTTGTTCATATCTATCTATCTATCTATCTCAGTTTGTTCATATCTATCTATCTATCTATCTCAGTTTGTTCATCTATCTATCTATCTATCTCAGTTTGTTCATATCTATCTATCTATCTATCTCAGTTTGTTCATCTATCTATCTATCCTGGTTTGTTCATATCTATCTATCTATCTCAGTTTGTTCATATCTATCTATCTATCTCCAGCTTGTTCATATCTATCTATCTATCTCAGTTTGTTCATATCTATCTATCTATCTATCTCGGTTTGTTCACATCTATCTATCTATCTATCTATCTGTTTGTTCATATCTATCTATCTATCTATCTATCTCAGCTTGTCTATCTATCTATCTATCTATCTATCTCAGTTTGTTCATTTATCTATCTATCTATCTCAGTTTGTTCATATCTATCTATCTATCTCAGTTTGTTCATATCTATCTATCTATCTATCTCAGTTTGTTCATATCTATCTATCTATCTATCTATCTATTTGTTCATATCTATCTATCTATCTATCTCAGTTTGTTCATATCTATCTATCTATCTATCTATCTATATCTATCTATCTATCTATCTCAGTTTGTTCATATCTATCTATCTATCTATCCAGTTTGTTCATATCTATCTATCTGTCTATCTCAGTTTGTTCATATCTATCTATCTATCTATCTCAGTTTGTCTGTATATCTATCTATCTATCTATCTCAGTTTGTTCATATCTATCTATCTATCTATCTCAGTTTGTTCATGTATCTATCTATCTATCTCAGTTTGTTCATATCTATCTATCTATCTATCTATCTATCTCAGTTTGTTCACATCTATCTATCTATCTATCTATCTCATTCATTCATATCTATCTATCTATCTATCTATCCCAGTTTGTCTATCTATCTATCTATCTATCTATCTATCTGCCTATCTATCTATCTATCTATCTATCTATCTATCTCAGTTTGTTCATGTATCTATCTATCTATCTATCCTTGGTTTGTTCATATCTATCTATCTATCTATCTATCTCAGCCTTTATCTCTATATCTACCTATCTATCTATCTATCTCAGTTTGTTCATATCTATCTATCTATCTATCTCAGTTTGTTCATCTATCTATCTATCTCAGTTTGTTCATATCTATCTATCTATCTCTGTTTGTTCATATCTATCTATCTATCTCAGTTTGTCTATATCTATCTATCTATCCTAGTTTGTTCATATCTATCTATCTATCTCAGCTTGTTCATATCTATCTATCTCTGCCTATCTATCTATCTATCTATCTATCTATCTATCTATCTATCTATCTATCTCAGTTTGTTCATATCTATCTATCTATCTCAGTTTGTTCATATCTATCTATCTATCTCAGTTTGTTCATATCTATCTATCTATCAATAGTTTGTTCATATCTATCTATCTATCTATCAATAGTTTGTCTATCTATCTATCTATCTATCTCAGTTTGTTCATATCTATCTATCTATCTATCTATCTCAGTTTGTTCATATCTATCTATCTATCTCAGTTTGTTCATATCTATCTATCTATCTATCTCATTTATTCATATCTATCTATCTATCTATATCTCAGTTTGTTCATCTATCTATCTATCTATCTCAGTTTGTTCATATCTATCTATCTATCTATCTCAGTTTGTTCATATCTATCTATCTCAGTTTGTTCATATCTATCTATCTATCTATCTATCTATCTATCTATCTATCTATCTATCTATCTATCTATCTCAGCTTGTCTATATCTATCTATCTATCTATCTCAGTTTGTTCATATCTATCTATCTATCTATCTCAGTTTGTTCATATCTATCTATCTATCTATCTCAGTCATCTATCTATCTATCTATCTATCTCGTTTGTTCATATCTATCTATCTATCTATCTCAGTTTGTTCATATTTATCTATCTATCTATCTATCTATCTCAGTTTGTCTATATCTATCTATCTATCTATCTCAGTTTGTTCATATCTATCTATCTATCTCTGTTTGTTCACATCTATCTATCTATCTCAGTTTGTTCACATCATCTATCTATCTATCCTATCTATATCTATCTATCTATCTATCTCAGTTTGTTCATATCTATCTATCTATCCTTTAGTTTGTTCATCTATCTATCTATCTATATATCTCAGTTTGTTCATATCTATCTATCTATCTATCTATATCTCAGTTTGTTCATATCTATCTATCTATATATCTCAGTTTATTCATATCTATCTATCTATATATCTCTTAGTTTGTTCATATCTATCTATCTATATATCTCAGTTTGTTCATATCTATCTATCTATATATCTCAGTTTGTTCATATCTATCTATCTCAGTTTGTTCATATCTATCTATCTATCTATCTCAGTTTGTCTATGTATCTATCTATCTATCCTTCATTCATATGTATCTATCTATCTATCTCAGTTTGTTCATATCTATCTATCTATCTATCTATCTCAGTTTGTCTATCTATCTATCTATCTATCTATCTCAGTTTGTTCATCTATCTATCTATCTATCTATCTCAGTTTGTTCATCTATCTATCTATCTATCTATCTCAGTTTGTTCATATCTATCTATCTATCTATCTATCTCAGTTTGTTCATATCTATCTATCTATCTATCTATCTATCTATCTATCTATCTATCTATCTATCTATCTATCTATTTATCTATCTATCTATCTCAGTTTGTTCATATCTATCTATCTATCTATCCCAGTTTGTTCATATCTATCTATCTATCTATCTATCTATCTCAGTTTGTTCATATCTATCTATCTATCTATCTATCTATCTCAGTTTGTCTATATCTATCTATCTATCTATCTATCTCAGTTTGTTCATATCTATCTATCTATCTATCTCAGTTTGTTCATATCTATCTATCTATCTATCTCAGTTTGTTCATATCTATCTATCTATCTCAGTTTGTTCATCTATCTATCTATCTATCCTTTCAGTTTGTTCATATCTATCTATCTATCTATCTATCTATCTATAGATCTCGTTTGTTTTCCATATCTATCTATCTATCTATAGATCTCAGTTTGTTCATTCATCTATCTATCTATAGATCTCTATCTATATCTATCTATCTATCTATAGATCTCAGTTTGTCTATCTATCTATCTATCTATAGATCTCAGTTTGTTCATATCTATCTATCTATAGATCTCAGTTTGTTCATATCTATCTATCTATCTATAGATCTCAGTTTGTTCATATCTATCTATCTATCTCAGTTTGTTCATATCTATCTATCTATCTATCTATCTATCTCAGTTTGTTCATATCTATCTATCTATCTATCTATCTATCTATCTGGTTTGTCTATCTATCTATCTATCTATCTATCTATCTATCTCAGTTTGTTCATATCTATCTATCTATCTATCTATCTATCTATCTATCTCAGTTTGTTCATATCTATCTATGTATCTATCTATCTATCTATCTATCTCAGTTTGTTCATATCTATCTATCTCAGTTTGTTCATATCTATCTATCTCAGTTTGTTCATATCTATCTATCTCAGTTTGTTCATATCTATCTATCTCAGTTTGTTCATCTATCTATCTCAGTTTGTTCATATCTATCTATCTATCTCAGTTTGTTCATATCTATCTATCTATCTATCTCGTTTGTTCATATCTATCTATCTATCTATCTATCTATCTATATCTATCTATCTATCTATCTATCTCAGTTTGTTCATATCTATCTATCTATCTATCTATCCTTATTTGTTCATATCTATCTATCTATCTATCTATCTATCTCAGCTTGTCTATATCTATCTATCTATCTATCTATCTATCTATCTATCTATCTATCTCAGTTTGTTCATCTATCTATCTATCTCAGTTTGTTCATATCTATCTATCTATCTCAGTTTGTTCATATCTATCTATCTATCTATCTCAGTTTGTTCATATCTATCTATCTATCTATCTATCTATCTATCTATCTATCTCAGTTTGTCTATCTATCTATCTATCTATCTCTAGTTTGTTCATATCTATCTATCTATCTATCTATCTCAGTTTGTTCATATCTATCTATCTATCTATCTCAGTTTGTCTATATCTATCTATCTATCTATCTCAGTTTGTCTCATATCTATCTATCTATCTCTTAGTTTGTTCATATCTATCTATCTCAATATTTGTTCATATCTATCTATCTCAGTTTGTTCATATCTATCTATCTCAGTTTGTTCATATCTATCTATCTCAGTCGTTCATATCTATCTATCTCTCAGTTTGTTCATATCTATCTATCTCAGTTCATATCTATATCTATCTCATAGTTTGTTCATCTATCTATCTCAGTTTGTTCATATCTATCTATCTCAGTTTGTTCATATCTATCTATCTCAGCTTGTTCATATCTATCTATCTATCTATCTCAGTTTGTTCATATCTATCTATCTATCTATC
>JBBBDQ010019889.1:0-15270 GCA_037127315.1 Ascarosepion bandense | reverse complement strand
GAAAACCGGAAAACCGCATCCTAAACGAAACAAGGGATGAGCCTCTTCACCTGTTCAATAGACGAGGGTGGAGTGTGAACCGGGCGATAGTTTAGTCTATTGATTTTATCAAGAAAAAATTACTCTTTTAAAAATATTTTTAGAGGTCCGTTAAATGCAATTTGCATAAACGGACACAAGAGAGGTTCGCTTTAGTTTTTAATTCACCTAAATTGTAAATTTTAAAACCACTAACAACTTTAAAATCATCACACATCTTTCCTAATTTTAAGTGCTGATTTTTCAATTTTGTCGGCATATGTCATTTTTCTTTTCAGAATGTAAAATTTTAATTCTCGAAATAAAAAATTTATAGAATCATGAAATGAAAACGGAAACCAGAAAAGAACTGTCGCATTTAAAAAACTTTTTTTAATAAATGCTAAAAAAAATAGGATGAGTGTAAAAAAAAAAAAAAAAGTTGTATAGTTAGTTTTACTTTTTTATTTCTATCTAACTTTACTTTAAAAACATATTTAGAAATACTGTAATTTAAAATTAACAAGACTTGGTGATTTCAATAATATTAAAAACAAATCTCGAAATAAGTACAAATGTGACTATATTTCAATAAAACTAAAAGTAAATTGTATTTTTTTTTCCTGACTAGAAAACTTGAGTAGAGTCGTAAAACTGTGTAGAGTCGTAAAAGATTTTCCATACTTTTTAATTTATTCAGCTATGTTCCTATCTTGATTGTTATAGATGTCATAGACACAACAAAAAAAGCTTAATGATAACTGAATGTCGAAATAACCTAACATTAGATTTCAATGCTTCAGAAAGAGCACCATTGATGTCTTTCAGATTGACAGCTTGAATTCCTATAGAAAGTTGGTTGCTGCAAACAGTTGATTATGAGTTCAATCCCTGGATCAGTAGATACAACATAATGCGATAATCATATATTCCATATCGGGAAAACTGTGGACCCTGAAGATAACCTGTGAGTGCAGCTGAAACCACTCAGGCCACAATATGCTGCAATCTTTGTGAGACATGTTACATTTCATGACCGACTGTTACTACTACTAATAGTCTAGGCATCTCATTACCAATAAGCCAGAATCATGACCATAAAAATCAATAGTATATAAAACTAAGCCATCAAACAAAAAAACGCCTAACATTTCTTTCTCTAACATCCATGGTATTCATGTCAACTTTTGCCATGTGGAATTGTTCCTCTTTGAAAATCCTCCAAACATCTCCGATCTCTGCAAGAAACTAACTCTGCAAACCCTTCTCTAATTTTTCAATTCTTGGCGACCTTCATCTCTTGGGAAGAACTCTAATGTCTACATGCATGACATGGAAGTTTATGTCAATGAACATCTCCCTTTGGCTAGGAAGGTCTCTCTTGAAGCTCCAGACCATTCTTACATGTCTCTACCTCTCTCTATTAAACTATTAAACTATATTGCTCCCCTTTCTCTCATGACTGCTGATAACTAGATGAGTATTTCTGACACTATAGACGAGGCCATTTCTACATACATTTGCACATGTATCTGTGTTTAGTGACTTTAATACCCATCATGATAACTCGCTTAAACATTCTGTCTACAAATCTTGCTGTTTGTCAATCTCTGAACTTCTCCAATCACTCACTAAAGTCATGGATTCTTCCCATTTCCCAAGTAATCCTGAAGGAAATGTTTCTGTACAGATTTCTTTATTTTTACCTCGATCATGGGCTCATGTCTGCTATGCCCACTCTTCACTCTTAAAAATTCTGACCATGCAGTGGTATCTGGAAATATTTCTTTCTGCTCCCCCTGCATCCAAGAATCATATGCCAAGAAAAAATATTACCAACAATACATTTTGAAGAAAAAACTACCTGTACATTTTGAAGGAAAACAAAATACCTCCTCAATAACTAGCATATATTTGAATACAAAACTAGAAAACATTTCGAAAAATATTTAAAAATGTAGACATTTAATTTTAGAGGAAAACTTACATTAATGCCACACAAATTACAGTTGATTTTGATTTCCTGCATGAAATATTTGGCAAAAAAAAAAAAAGCTTTCAATTTTTAATTTTATTTTTCTGAAGTATGAAATATTAAAAAAAAAAGGCTTAAATAATTAAATTAACCATTTGGAACTTTTTTTTTACATGTTTTGTTTTGTTTGAAAAAACGCTTCTTTTTTTTTTTAATATTTCTTTTGTTTCAAAATTACGGGGGGAAATATTCACATTTTTGCATTGACCAAATGAATTTTTAAAACATCAGAATTAAATTAAATATAAAGGCTTATTTTTTAAAATTTTCTTTTAGTCGCATTTGACACGTGAGATTTGATTTCTGTGACATAATCTAACCCAATGCTCTGAATGTCCTGACTTGCAGGGCAAATGTACACAATAGGCTCCATCATGGGAAACATAATTACGTGTTGCATTTTGACCGGCAATAGTTAATAAATACATGGTAGTTTTCTTGGCTGGTGGTCACATGGTTGTGAAAGTACAGCTAAACATTTATGTATATATGTGATAAAGTTTTTTTCCATATATATATATATATATATATATATATATATATACATATCAAAATCTTTTTTAACAAAAATATATTTACAAAACACAAAAATATTTGGTATACTAAAGAGTAAATTTATTCAATAAAATTGCCATTGGCTTCAGCCACAGTCTCCAAACAATTTTGGAATCTCCTCCAACTCTTCTGGAAGTTTCTTTGTTGAAGTTGGCAAATGCTACCATAATTCTTACCTTCAGTTCTGTCTTCGGTGTTATAAGGAGTTTGTTGGTTACTCGCTCAACTGCACTACATAATAAGTAAGGAGAACTAGGAGGTCATACGTAAGGGATCATGTGGTCACTGTATAATTGCTTGGAGTAAGATAATTAAAAAAAGAAAGTTTGATCCATTTGCCATACAACCAGAATGGTATTGGATTTTCTACTGCAACAGTTGACAAACAGAAATTGCTTGGTTAGTTAAATGTCTGTCTCTGAGATCAACCTGTTTTAGCATTTTGCAGTTCTCATTAGTTGGATTGAAAAAATGGTCTTGACTACAGTTTGGCTCAGTCAACATTGACTTGGTTTTGTAATACCATATTTTAAACAAAAATAGGTGGGTGGGTGTTTGGAGTTGTTCTTGTAGCTTTCCTTTATTTTATAAGAGCAAATTTGCCTATCATCACTTCATACTCCTTCCCAATTTTTTTTTAACAGGAGTAGAAATTTATTCCTTGTTTCATGTTTAGGATTATATTTCCTGTTCCTTCTAAAGTCTTCTTATTCTCTTTCATGCCAAGCAGCCTCTTTGTGTCTTAGTTACATTATCCCCTTACTTGTGAGACATGACACAAAATGACTTCAAAGGAATGCTAAGAAGAAAAGATTTTTAATGATTGTAACAGCAAAATTGGCCATTGTGTTCTCGAATGCTTTATTTTGGGAATTCCTGCAGGACGAAATAAAAAATATATCAACTGCTATTAATGAGATGAAAGCAAATGTCACTGTAGCCATCTGCCTTGGCAAATAATTTGGTTGAATTTTTAAGAAATAAAAATAAGAATTAAAGTTTTCTGTCTTTTTTGTGTGATTTTTCATTCATTTTCCCCAACATTTCCTGATTTGGCAAACATGGACAAACATGTGCCCATAATATTATAACGTCAAGATAGTTTTCACATGACACGGCTTCTTTTAATATCCTTCATTTTCTTTTCTTGAGAATTTAGAACAAAAATATTAAACACAATTTATAAGATTATTTATTTATAGAATAATATTATATTTACAAAACTCTAAAAACTATTACAGGTAGGACTAAAGCAATGATGATCATTTTACTAATTTATAAAGAAATAAATATAAAAATATTTTAGTCATAAATATATAAACATTAAATTATTAAAATATGAAAACCAATTATGAGGAAATATTTATTATTGGTTTCATAAAGTTTGAATCAACTGGCAACTAGCCAATGTTTTGTCAACCATTTTCAATAAGCAATAAATAGTGTCAAATATAATAAATAAATATTTTTGGTGTCAATTCTTAAGAGCTAAGAAATAAATAACTTTACTTTGATATCTTTAGGTTTGTTCAATTCTAATCATTGCTTTTTAAAGCAATAAACGTGTCCAAAAAAGAGTGAAGGTAATTAAAAAGAAAAGCAGTGTTGGGGGAGGTGAAATTATCCTTTTGATGCCATGTCTTATTGGCATGTTTATCCATTTTGTTCTTACATTTTCATTATCTTTTATGTGTCTGATATAAATACCTTGGCCTGTAAATGACATCAGTAATATGGTAGCTTCTAATTTACACAAAAAAAATATTTATTTTTCAACATAATTTTCTTGTATAAATGCACTTAATTCAGTGGTAAGTATATTTTATTTCCAATAAAATCAATATCAGTCCATTTGAAAATAAATCCTGCAAAGCATTTCGGGTTTTGCTTTGAGTGGATTTCTATTTTAAAAACTCTTGAAGATAATCAGGGAAAGACTTAGTGAAATAGAAATCATATTTGGAGTGGTCACTAGTGATGTGGATATTATGCCTCCATTCATCTTTCCACAGTGACTCAAGTTCAACACAGGAGACCTACATCAAGTGCTATGAGAGGTAGTGCTGCTCTGGGGCAAGAGGGTGGCTGCTAGAAACCCTACCATTCCCCAGCAACATGATTCTGCACCATGCGCACCAAACGGGAGGACCACGTCATGGTTGTCGGACAAATTTTGCAGTCATCACCCATTACACCTGGCCATCTAACTCCTAAACTGCAACCCACTTCATTATTATGTGTGGTGTGCAGTTGAGAAAGAAGCAATAAAACTTCTTGTAACGCCAAGGTCTGAGGCAAGAAATATGGCAGCATTCTGGCAAGCAAGGAGACCGTCCAGAAGAGTTGTAGATGATCGTCTGGAAGCCGTGTTGAAGCCAATGACAATTTTATTGAATAAATTTACTCTTTACTATTTCAAGATATTTTTGTAATTTTGGTAAATATATCTGATAAAATGAGATGTCATTGTTATTTTCATTTTCGCATAATTTAGACGAAAATTCATCCATCGCCACTCAATGAAGTGGGGGTCACTGAAGAAGATTGTTGTATGACTGGCTAGAAAAACTTATTAATGAAGATAAATTGAAAAATAACGGTTAAACCTAAACTTGAAGAGGTTCAAAATGGAAAGTTCTCTTGGGAGTCGATTCCACAAAGTAGCGTTTCATGGGAAGCTGTTAGAGTGGGACTTCTTTCTTACTAATGGAATATGAAAGAATGAGGATTATTTGACTGTGTGTGACATAGCCGGGTCTTTACTGTGAGTTTAGAATTAGTGGGACTAACTAATGGAGAACATTTATCATGAAAATGTCGATGGAGTCGTGTAGTCGTCTGTGGGAAAAGAGGTTGTAAGGTAGAGCATAATTTATCACCTACAAGGACGTGTAATGCTTTTGGATTCATGTTAAGACCGGAAAAATAAAAACCTGACCGCTCCTATCTCAGATATGGAAGCAGTATTCCATTTTCGGTTTGACCTGGTATCTTGTAAAGGCAGAGCATAGCAGGGCGGCGGGGGTTCAGGTGCTTACTGAAGCGTTACACAGAACAATTTTTCCCCAGCCTTTTTAAAGATGTACCATGAATATGAATTCCGCTTGAGGTTCGGGTGGGGTTAAGTCTTAATAGGCGTTCAAGACAAGGGCCATCCTTGAGACGACAATCCAAAACAATTGATCTACAAAACCATGAAAGTAAGTTGAGTTCTAAATATCGGAAAGCTTTGGTTTGTTCAATAAAAGAAAATTGTTCGTCTATACTTCTGAGATGAGGTCGTTATTTACACTATTTACATTGTTCGGACTATTGTCCTCATATTTACGACAGTTGTACGCTCCGGCCTTCTTGAGGTGCTAGGAAAATCCGAACCGAACCCTTTATTATGATCACTGAGGTATATAATTCTCATTCCGTGTGCGATGCCATTACCAATGGCCATGTAGTTATCTCCCTTAACTTTCTAAGTCAAATTCAGAAAGAAAATATCCGATGTTCTCCAAGATTCTGCTTTTTGAATTGTGATGACTTCACTCGGAATGATAGTGGAGTAGTTTATCGTTGCCTTCTTTACGGTTTTGAATTTAGAGCAGTTCTTCTGCTATTCTGCTGATGAAGGAAAAAATAAACTCTAGGCACTGCCTTTCCCAAGGAAATGAACGCGACAGACGAGGCCGGCATTTGAAATTAGTTCTCCGATAGTCAGTTGTGCTTAGTTTAATTTGTAACGTGTATATATATATATATAATGTCAGTCAGTTAAGATACACGCTTTGGGCGATCATATCATAAAGAGACGACGATGACTGGGTAAAAGATTATCCCTCGGTAGTTTTTGCCATTGCTGTTGTTTGCGGTGAAGACTGGTTGTCTATTGAGGCTGTCGGGAGACCCAAATCTCTCACAATTATTGCTTATATAAGTGGAGGAAGTGACGGATTAATACCTTTCCCAAGGGTATTTGTGCGAAAATGAATGCAAAGAATTCAAACTCGGCTCCCCGATTTGACGTTCCGAGTCGATATCCACTACACCGCCACTATCAATCAGCCCAGATCAATATTCTGTGGTGTAGTATTACGAAACTGATGTCCTAACGCTAGCAGGACAATATGTTTAGTTAAGTCCTATTCATTTTTTTCATTTAACAAAAACAGACTCTTACCCTTTTAGCACCCAACTGACGTCGGGTAAAATTGTCAGACCCAGACTGTTTTCATTTTAGCTCTGAGTGACGCTAAATCGAAACGTCATTCGGTGAGACTTGCAATAAACAGAAAAATGGTAATAATACAACATTCATCAGATATTTCTGTTTAATTTATGCTTCATATAAAAATTAATTAATTACTTATAATCACATTTCTTTGTCCCATTTTCTTTTATTAGTTTGATTTTCACAATTTGAATTTGTTAATGAGATGTTTACCTGCCTTCTGTTACGTTATGCTTTGCCGACGAAATTCTAGACATCGGATAGAGACATTCTATTAAAAATCCTAGGCGGATAAGTAAAAATAAAATATGACTTATTTAATAATTACTGACGTTTACACTTTTACATCACATTCTTGATACGTTATATTACGATATATCCATATTTTGTCGGTAATAAGTCGACGATACCGAATTCTCTTAAAAACATTAATGCAATAAGGAATCCCAAATGAATATGTATGTAAAGGCCTCTTTAGATTAACTGTGAATTCGAAAAAAAAAGTACAGGTTGAGGTAGTGCGAAGTAGATATACAGTAATGAGAAACAAAACATTAGTAGAAATCGTATTGTATTGATTATACAAACGTATCAATCCATCAAATGTTCCAACAGTTTAACCCATAATCGTTTACACTCTCCACTTTACCTGCAAAAACATTCATTATTTATTAAAATATTATTAAAAATTTTAAAAATTATAATAAATGCATTATAATAAAAATTATGAAAATAAAAATATTAAGTGATTTTAATGAATTAAAATGAATTTCTCTGACCACTGTTAAAATGCTGGTAAAGGTCTCCTCAGCGTGGTGTAATGGTTAACAACCCTGTTTCGCTATAACCTATTACAACTGAGTAGTGAGCTCGATCCTCACTGGGTACACCCCATACTTTCGGCGTTGTGCTGCATCTAAGCGGTGCATAGACAATTTTGGGCACCTCGGCGTGTGATAATGGTTAACAACCTGTTTGGCTACTACCTTCTAATTTTGGCTGAGTAGTAGCTCGATCCTCACTGGGTGCCCCACTCTTTCGGCCTTGTGCCACATCTAAGCGGTGCATAGACAATTGTGGGCACCTCGGCGTGGTGTAATGGTTAACAACCCTGTCTCGCTAGAGAACCTATTACAACTGAGTAGTGAGCTCGATCCTCACTGGGTGCCCCATACCTTCGGCGTTGTGCCGCATTTAAGCAGCGCTTAGCAAATCAACTATTAAAATGATGGTAATACTTACTGTATTACCTTTGTACAACAATAAAAACTATTATGGTTAACAACCCTGTCTCGCTAGAACCCACTATTACAACTGAGTAGTGAGCTCGATCCTCACTGGGTGCCCCATACCTTCGGCGTTGTGCCGCATTTAAGCAGCGCTTGGCTTAAATCAACTATTAAAATGATGGTAATACTTACTGTATTACCTTTGTACAACAATAAAAAAAGGAATGATTTCTACTCATAAATGAATTAACAGTGTATAATAATGATTCCTTCTTTTTCTTTATGTACAGTCTTCCTTCAGGACGTAGGCGATCATGACTCCACATCTTCCCTATCCTTTGTAGCTCTTAACACTTTTTCTCTTGATATCTCTCCTAATTCTTGCTCTGCCATCTAATTGCTCAAGCCCATCAAGCATGATTGTGTTACTTTCCCTTGTATCTCTTTGCTTTTATCCGTCTTGTGGATATTAGATTCTCCAAGCCCTTCTTCCTCATTACATGTATCAGAAATTTCAGCTGTCTCTTCCTGATGTTAAGTTTAATTTTACTTTTCGTTTCCATCTCTAATATCTTGTCGTTGCTTACAAGTTTGGTCCATTGTATCCTCAGCATCCTTCTGTAGAACCATATTTCTGTTGTTTCGAATCCCTCCTTAATTATTAATGAGATTGTCCAGCGTAAGAAAAGGATGTGTCTTTTCACCGGATCTATTAAAATTGTACAGCGAGACTATTCTGAGACTCTTGAATTTATGTCTGGATTCGTCATCGGGGGCTACAATCTGAACAACATAAGGTACGCAGATGATACAGTGCTGATAATGTAGACACGGAGAAGGAAACTACAAGACCTCCTACAAAGGTAGCTGAAGAGAATGACAAATAAACTGCAAGAAAACCAAATGTATGCTCATCTGCAAAATGAGCAGCTCAAATGCCAAGTACAGGTGGGGGATACTAAAATCAAGCAGGTACAAACATTTAAATACCTGGGAAGTGTTCTAACAGAAGACGGAAAGTGCGACACAGACATCCGAAGGCTTAACTTGTATGGCGAAGGAAGAATTCCAGAAGCTGAGTAGAGGTATTAAGAGACGAAATTTTCACTAGAAACAAAGTACTGGATTGCTATATGATGACAGTTCTTCAATATGGCATTGAATGCTGGACAATCTCATCGAAGATGAAAGAAAAACTCGAAGCAACTGAGAAATGTGGTTCTACAGAGAGGATGCTGCGGATAACATTATTCGAACACGTGAGCAATGATGAGGTTTTAGAAAGGATAGAAACGAAAAGCTAATTAATACTAAGCATCGAGAAAAAAACAGCTAAAGTTCCTGGGACATGCAATGAGAAAGGAGGGCTTGGAGAATTTGATACTCATAGGCAAGATAGAGTGAAAGAGAGACAGGAGAAAGCAGCGTGTAACATAAGTGACGGGCTTGAGCAGGTGGATGGTAGAACGAGAGTTGCGTGGTGTAACGTGAGAAAGCGTGCTAAGAGCCACCAGGGATAGGGAGACGTGGAAGGCCATGATCGCCTACATCCTGAAAGGACAAGGCACATAGACGAAAAAGGTAGTGAAAAAAGTGAACACTTTATCGATACCGCTTCATAGGATAACCATTTATATTAAAAAGGATTAACATCCGTTTGAAAATTCCTCTGGCACAAGGTTAGACCGTGTTTTGTGATTTAATTCCAAGACCAGCAAATTTCAATTTATAGTCCACAAACACTTTTGTTGATATGAATATATTTTTCCCATTCACGTGTCACAAGGAATAAAAAAGAACTAATCAATAAAAGTCCTATGGTGCCGACAGATTATAGAAAGAATAACTAAAATATTCAACAATCACCTGATAGCTTTTTTTTTCTGTTATTATTTAATCATTTCCAACCCAAGCAAATCAGGACCGCCACTAGTGCATAGGGGGTTACAGAGAGAGAAAAGACTGGGTACAGGGGTATTGAAGAAAAGGATAAAGAGTAAATGGTATTCAAAGAAGATAGAAAATAAATAAGGAAATAAAAACAAAATTGAAGATCTATACACGTTAAAAAAAATTAAATAGCCAAAAACATTAACAAGATTCCTGGCAGTCCGTGTTCAAAAAAAAGATGCAAAATAATGACATTGTTTGGAACTGATTATCAACATCTCTCTTTCTGTTCGTTTTTTTTTTTTTCTTTTTTGTTTCTCCTCATATTAGCGCTCTCTCTCTCTCTCTCTCTCTCTCTCTCTCTCTCTCTCTTACTTTCCTTCTTTTCTTTCTTCCTATCGTTTACACTTTTTTCGGTTCTTTGTCTTTTGTTTCAGGTTCTTTCTCTCTCTCTCTCTCTCTCTCTCTCTTTCCAAATTTACTCTTTTTTCCCTTTATCTTCTCTCTATCTCTCTCTCTCTCTCTCTCTCTCTCTCTCTCTCTCTCTCTCTATCTCTCTTTGTGCCTTTTACACAAACATCTAAATATTGTCATAAAAATTCTGGTAACTGTTTCAGTCTAAAAAGCGTCAAAGATTTTATATCTGTTGCTGTGAATGTCGAGAGGTGTGTTGCTCGTCTGATAAGCAGCGTTTCTTAAAATTTGCATGGTGGGTTCTATTCTTGCTTGATGTCATGTCAACCAATTCAATTTTTCTAGAGAGTCAATTTATTCATTCTAAGCTCATTCTTTACTTAATCCATATTTCTTTGCTTTTTTTTTGTTTTGTTTATTTTCTCTTTATTTCTCATTATTTTTCTTTTCTATTCATTTTTCAATTGTCTTTTTAAGTAAATTAATCCCCAATGAATTGACTAGCTTACCGAGGACAAAAAAATGAAGGTATCTTTAGATCACTATGAACGAGTGTACCCCCCGCTGTCAAAAATGACGGCTAAATATTTGAGAGAATTATTAGATGTTTCCTGAGCGTGACAAAGAATATATATATATATATATATATATATAGATATAGATAGATAGATAGATAGATAGATAGATAGATAGATAGATAGATAGATTTATTTGTGTGTGTGTTTATCGATTCCGTACATATATACAAATAAAAGTACAACGTTTATTATAATGGAGAGGATATATATTTATATATATATAACGCTCTACGTATGTATCGAGCACTCTTTATAAAAATGAATGCATGAACAACGGGTTAAAAAACCTACGAGTTCTACAACTTAGTTTTCAATATATATATATATTCTGCACTACTCGACGACATAATTATTGTAAAACAATAAAATGAGGCACTGTTAAAGGGCAAACATGCAGCGAGTTTTCGAATTGGTAAGTAAAGTTTAATAACTGGTAGTAAAGAGAATGAACTGAGCTGACGCTGCTTCGCTATAGTCTCTCTAACGCTACCTCGCAATTGTATTTCTCTCCATGAGCGTGACAAGAGGAATATATATATAACGTATATTTGGTATTTAAGTCAGGTAAATTCTGATAGAGACGAACTCAAAGAACTCAATGAATTTTGAATATTAACTGTTGTGTCATTTTGGGTCTGACAAAACAGGTTTGCCTGCAAAAATACGTATTGCATGAAATTGTAGAATATCTAAATTGTTTTTGTAGACTAATATATATATATATATATATATATATATATTATAGAAATAGTAGGAGGATTTGAATAATTAAGTAATTCATCGAGCTTATATTCGACCTCAACAGAATGCGGAAAGCACTGGACGGCCGTTTCGTCCTATATTTGGGACTCATCAACGAAGTGCGCATCCACTACCAGGAATTGAAACCCGACAGTTGGGTTATTAATCGGAATATCATCCCAATTGTACCATTGCTTCGGGCTCACAGTCAAACAGATATACACAACAAAATTATTGTAACTGAGGCCTATATATTTCTTTAATAATAAATAAAATGGAATCTCTATGTTGTAAATGAATTTCTATGTTGTAGTCAAATAATCTCCAGAATTAGCATCAAATTTTATTGTCAAATGTTTATCAAATGATTTATACCAGCCACTAAGTGTATGATAAACTAATTTGTATCAAATAACAGTAACACTAACTATAATAACAGCTTTCAACAAATGTTATCATTCGTCAGCTGTTATTCGGGATTACCCAGTGCACTCATGGCGACAATGAACAAACCTTTTTTTTTTTTTTTTAACACCTGCTCATAACACATTTTCTTACAATGTGTTGTCATTTTACTTTGTGTCATATTTCTGAGGTCTATTTTCTTTATTAAATTTAAATTTCTGCGATTTCTTGGGAAGGATAAAAAAAGGAGCCATACTCGCCGGTTTTGGAAATGTTTCCTTCTCTTATACTGGTTGCTACTGAAGATTAGAAAATTCAGTTTACCCTACTATTTAGCCCATAATGAGAGGTGAATATAAATGGATTGTAGCCTCTGCGAAAAGGAAAGCAACAAATTAGCTGAATTCAATTAGCACTAAATAACCACCACGAAGAGCCATTGACTGGTATGTTGTCGGGAAACAATTCATTTCCTCAACGATTCATTCATCAACTTGTCTACTTTTATAGAAGAAACTTGCCTTAAAAAATTCAACGAAAAATGAATTTTTTTACAAGATTTATTTATGTTTTTTACAATTTCAACTAGAAATTTTAAAATCTTTTAATTCAGTTTCAGTCGTGTAACTGTTTAGTGAATAAGCTATCTCCTATCATAAATCGTAAAAAAGGCTAAAAAGCTTTTTTACTCTCAGTATTTTTTCAAAAGAATTTCGAATTGTTTTTGTAAACGTACCAATTTTTGTAAATACGGTACATATATGAGATTATCAAAGAATACAAGCAATATAGTCAATTTAAGCCCACCAGAAAGTATGCAAAAGTCAAGAAAACATTAGATTCCATTGAATGTTTTCTTAAATTGTTAACACTACTGAGGACTTAAAATTTATATATAAAAGACGTTCGCGTTGTAATTATTTTGACGGTTAAGCCCTCATAACATTGTATAAACTAAAAAATAAACATTAGTCTGTCATCCATATCAAACTGATCGACAGTTTCGATAAACAACTACAAACCACAGTATAACAAAATCTATTTCTGCGGAAAACTTAAAGGAAATAATTGTTGGAAATTGGATTAATTATACATCACATCAGCTAATATCCCACAAAAAGGGTTTCAGAAAAGTATATATTATTTGTGGAAGATTTTTTCTTAAAGAGAACTACGTATGGGAGGAGGCGTTACAGTGAGAGAAAAGACTGGGTACAGCGGGTATTGAAGAAAATATTAAAGATGAACGGGATTCAAGAAGACAATTAGCAATTGACATTGCATTTAAATATTTTGAGAGAGTAGATATCAGGTAAGCAAGTAAACGAAAGGAGTTCCACAAATGGGAAGTGCGAGAAAAGAAACTGTTGAACTAGAAGTGTGATTGCATTTAACTGGTTCCACAAAATTAAAATTAGTTTTGAAATACAGAAAATTATTTGGCTTATTGAAAATTAACTTGAAATTAAAACTTAAATAAAATCTTGAAAGATTTTTTTTTTATTAAAACAAAAATCATTTTAAACATTTGGTATCGTGAATTTGTGGAGGTACCCAAGGGACTTGGTTTGATAATAAATTAGTCGGTTAAGTGCGATACGTGATATACGCTTGGGCGATCATGTCCCGAAAGAGACATGACTGACAGAACATGAAAGATTATCCCGCACTAGTTTGCCATTGCTTTCTGCGCTAGACTTTTTGCCAGCCAAATCTATAGAACCCACTCTGCCCTATTATTATATAACTGGAGGGAAGAAACGGATTAATACCTTTCCCACGGCTATTTGTGCGTAAGTGAATGCAAGGTGTTCAACTGGAATTCGAACTCGACTCCCCGATTTATCGTTCCGAGTCGATATCCACTACACCACAACTAGTACAATCCCGAGTTGAACGGGTAAGATTTATCTGAAAACAACTTCGAGAAAACTTTTCAAATTGGATCTTGAAATTTTGTGTCAAGGTCATTGGTGTTGCCGTCAGCTCAGTACTCTAAGGAACTGGATAGGACTTTGAAGTAGTAGGAGCTGGTTAATGTTTCTTAGTTTGGCCTTGTATCTTACTTAACCGAACTCCCTACAGCTTTCGGGATTTCCTTTTAGAATTATTATCACAAGGTTTTCATCAGAAGGTTGGTTGTCAGTTGGAATGTGTGGATTAGTGTAGAAGAATGGAAAGAATAAAATAGACGTTTTTGAATGTTAAAATGAAAATTTATTAAAAGGAGGAATAACATAAGTTGTAGAAGTTAATGTTCATTGAGAAAGTTAAAGTATCAAGAGTTCGTACAAAATGTTCTATTAGTAGTTGTTGAAATTGATAAGGAGAAAATCTTTAAGTCATTATTTAACATCGTTAAAAGTCGATAATTATCTATACCACCCCCCACCGTTATTTGTTCATGCGAAACAATTTGATTACACACCTGCTGAAGCGTTGGGGCAAAGACCCCAGCTTCATCAGGCTGTGCTTGTTAAAACTATATTTTTAAATTTTCTGTAGAGATGGTGCACCAGAGATTCTGTTAATTTCTAATTGAGTTCATTCTTAATCAGACCCAAAGCTCCAGCCAAAACAGTTGTAGGTTTGACGTGCCATGTTTGTTTATGTTTCCATTTCCAGGTCTTTGCATTTTTGCTTAGTTTTTCAAAAACTTCGACAGAGATGCTTTTGTCTCATTGGTACGCTCGTGTCAATCAGGTGAAAACTTTTTATTTATTCATTTAATAATAATAATAATAATAATAATAATAATAATAATAATAATAATTAGCATTTGCAAGCATGTCCGGCAATAAAAGTGTCATTCACCCGAGAGTGTAGATGTCATATTCTATTTTTAATATTTTCAGTTACAGAAAAGTGTCAGAATTAGTGCAACAGTTAACTTAAATGAAGCCGATTGTCTCATCTGGTCTACAAGATAACTCCTTTAACTACCAGAAAGAACCATCTTCATTTTTTCAAAAATTTCTTATTCTGCGATTTTTTAATTAAAAAAAAAAATTGTACTTGAACTGAGTGCGCGCGTGCGCGTGTGCGTGTGAGGTCAAGAGCCATTGGTATCACGTAACCCCGTACTAACTATCACAAGATCAGGGGTCATCATTCACTAAACCGTTTCTCCTCACCAGCCTATTCTTCTGAGAAGAGCAATTTCATATCAAAATGAAAAGTTTCTTT
>JBBBDQ010019887.1:0-15197 GCA_037127315.1 Ascarosepion bandense | reverse complement strand
CTCTTGAAGCTCCAGACCATTCTTACATGTCTCTACCTCTCTCATTAAACCATTAAACTATATTACCCTTCTCTCATGACTGCTGATAACTAGATGGTATTTCTGACACTATAGACGAGGCCATTTCACCATACATTTGCACATGTATCTGTGTTTAGTGACTTTAATACCCATCATGACAACTCGCTTAAACATTCTGTCACCGATCTTGCTGTTGTCCAATTCTGAACTTCTCAATCACTCACTAAAGTCGTGGATCTCCACACATTTCCCAAGTAATCCTGAAGGAAATGTTTCTCTAGATTTCTTCTTTTACCTCGATCCTTCACTCATGTCATGCTATGCCGCTCTTCTATTCTTAAAAATTCTGACTATGTAGTGGTATCTGAAATATTTCTTCTCTGCTCCCCCTGCATCCAAGAATCATATGCCAAGAAAAAATATTACCAACAATACATTTTTGAAGAAAACTACCATAACACATTTTTGAAGGAAAACAAAATATCCTCAACAACATATATTTGAATACAAAACTAGAAAACATTTCAATATTTAAAAATGTAGACATTTAATTTTAGAGGAAAACTTACATTTTCACACAAATTACAGACAGTTGATTTCTGCATGAAATATTTAGCAAAAAAAAAAAGCTTTCAATTTTTTAATTTTATTTTCTGAAGTATGAAATATTAAAAAAAAAAGGCTTAAATAATTAAATTAACCATTGGAACTTTTTCTTTACATGTTTTGTTTTTGTTTGAAAAAAAACGCTTCTTTTTTTTTTTTTAATATTTCTTTTGTTTCAAAATTACGGGGAAATATTCATTACTTGTTGACCAAATGAATTTTAAATAACGTCAGAATTAGAATTAAATATAAAGGCTTATTTTTTAAAATTTCTTTAGTCGCATTTGACACGTGAGATTTGATTTCTGTGACATAATCTAGCAACCATCTTAGATATTACATATTTTACGGGGCAAATGTACACAATAGGCTCCATCGTAGGAAACATAATTACGTGTTGCATTTTGACCGGCAATAGTTAATAAATACATGGTAGTTTTCTTAGCTGTAAGTGGTCACATGGTTGTAGAAATTACAGCTAAACATTTATGTATATATGTGATAAAGTTTTTCCATATATATATATATATATATATATATATATATATATACATATCAAAAATCTTTTTTAACAAAATATATTTACAAAACACACAAAAATATTTGTATACTAAAGAGTAAATTTATTCAATAAAATTGCCATTGGCTTCATACAGTCTCCAAACAATTTTGGAATCTCCTCCAACTCTTCTGGAGAGTTTCTTTGTTGAAGTTGGCAAATGCTACCATAATTCTTACCTTCAGTTCATCTTCGGTGTTATAAGGAGTTTTGTTGGTTACTGCTCAACTGCAACCCCTACATAATAAGTAAGGAGAACTAGGAGGTCATAATGTATGATCATGTGGTCACTGTATAATTGCTTGAGTAAGATAATTAAAAAAAGAAAGCTATCCATTTGCCATACAACCAGAATGGTATTGGATTTTCTACTGCAACAGTTGACAAACAGAAATTCTGTTTCTGGTTAAGTTAAATGTCTGTCTCTAAGAATCAACCACATTTTAGCATTTTGCAGTTCATCATTAGTTGGATTGAAAAATGGTCTTGACTACAGTTTGGCTCAGTCAACATTGACTTGGTTTTGTAATACCATATTTTAAACAAAATAGGTGGGTGGGTGTTTTGGAGTTGTTCTGTAGCTTTCCTTTATTTTATAAGAGCCATAAATTTGCCTATCATCCACTTCATACTCCTTCCCAATTTTTTTTTTAACAGAGTAGAAATTTATTCCTTGTTTACGTTTAGGATTATATTTCCTGTTCCTTCTAAAGTCTTCTTATTCTCTTTTCATGCCAAGCAGCCTCTTTGTGTCTTAGTTACATTATCCCCTTACTTGTGAGACATGACACAAATGACTTCAAAGGAATGCTAAGAAGAAAAGATTTTTAATGATTGTAACAGCAAATAAAATTGGCCATTGTGTTCCTGAATGCTTTATTTTGGGAATTCCTGCAGGACGAAATAAACAGTATCCAACTGCTATTAATGAGATGAAAGCAAATGTCACTGTAGCCATCTGCCTTGCCAAATAATTTGCTGAATTTTTAAGAAATAAAATAAGAATTAAAGTTTTCTGTCTTTTTTGTGTGATTTTTCATTCATTTTCCCCAACATTTCCTGATTTGGCAAACATGGACAAACATAAAAATGCAATAAGCACATAACGTCAAAGGAATGAAGTTTTTCACATGACACGGCTTCTTTTAATATCCTTCATTTTCTTTTCTTGAGAATTTAGAACAAAATATTAAACACACTTATAAGATTATTTATTTATAAGAATAATATTATATTTACAAAACTCTAAAACTATTACAGGTAGGACTAAAGCAATGATGGGATCATTTACTAATTTATAAAGAAATAAATATAAAAATATTTTAGTCATAAATATATAAACATTAAATTATTAAAATATGAAACCACTATGAGGAAATATTTATTATTTGGTTTCATAAAGCTTGAATCAACTGGCAACTAGCCAATGTTTTGTCAACCATTTCAATAAGCAATAAAATAGTGTCAAATATACAAAATAAATATTTTTAAAGTCAATTTTAAGAGCTAAGAAAATATGTTAACTTTACTTTGATATCTTTAGGTTTTGTTCCAATTCTAATCATTGCTTTTTAAAGCAATAAACATTGTCAAAAAGTGAAGGTAATTAAAAGAAAAGAAAAGTTGGGGGAGGTGGGGAATTATCCTTTTGATGCCATGTCTTATTGTGGCATGTTTATCCATTTTTGTTCTTACATTTTCATTATCTTTTATGTGTCTGATATAAATACTCTTTGGCCTATAAGTAGAAGCATCAGTAAGTTTTGGTAGTTTCTAATTTACACAAAAAATATTTATTTTTCAACATAATTTTCTTCCTTGTGTAAATGCACTTAATTCAGTGGTAAGAGTATTTTATTTCCAATAAAATCAATATCAGTTAGGAAAGAAATAAATCCTGCAAAGCATTTCAGGTTTTGCTTTGAGTGGATTTCTATTTTTAAAAACTCTTTGAAGATAATCGGAAAGACTTAGTGAAATAGAAATCATATTTGGAGTGGGTCACTAGTGATGTGGATATTATGCCTCCATTCATCTTTCCACAGTGACTCAAGGTTCAACACAGGGGGCCTACATCAAGTGCTATGAGGAGGTAGTGCTGCTCTGGGGGCAAGAGGGTGGCTGCTAGAAAACCCATGTCTAGCAACATGATTCTGCACCATGCCACAAGCAGGGAGGACCACGTCATGGTTGTCAGACAATTTTTTGCGGTCACATCACCCATTACACCTGGCCATCTAACTCCCTAAACTGCAACCCACTTCATTATTATGTATGGTATGTGCAGCTTGAGAAAGAGCCCAATAAAACTTCTTGTAACGCCAAAGATTAACTGAAGGCAAGAAATATGGCAGCATTCACCAACTTAAGCAAGGAGACCGTCCATGAGTTGTAGATGATCGTCTGGAAGCCGTGTTGAAGCCAATGACAATTTTATTGAATAAATTTACTCTTTACTATTTCAAGATATTTTTGTAATTTTGGTAAATATATCTGATAAAATGAGATGTCATTGTTATTTTCATTTTCGCATAATTTAGACGAAAATTCATCCATCGCCACTCAATGAAGTGGGGGTCACTGAAGAAGATTGTTGCATGAGCAGTAAGGAAAACAGCCAATGAAGATAAGTGTGAAAAATAACGGTTAAAACCTAAACTTGAAGAGGTTCAAAATGGAAAGGATTCTGGGAGTCAATGATTCCACAAAGTAGCGTTTCATGCTGTTAGGAGTGGGACTTCTTTTCTTACTAATGGAATATGAAAGGAATGAGGATTATTTGACTGTGTACGTGACATAGCCGGTCTTTACTGGGTGAGTTTTAGAATTAGTGGGACTAACTAACGGGAGAACATTTATCATGAAAAATGTCGATGGAGTCGTGAGTCGTCTGTGGGAAAAGAGGTTGTAAGGTAGAGCATAATTTATCACCTACAAGGACGTGTAATGCTTTTGGATTCATGTTACATCGGAAAATAAAAACCTAATCGCTCCTATCCAGATATGGAAGCAGTATTCCATTTTCGGTTTGACCTGGTATCTTGTAAAGGCAGAGCATAGCAGGGCGCGGGGTTCAGGTGCTTACTGAAGCGTTACACAGAACTAATTTTTTCCCCAGCCTTTTTAAAGATGTACCATGAATATGAATTCCGTTTGAGGTTCGGGTGGGGTTAAGTCTTATGCGTTCACAAGGGCCATCCTTGAGACGACAATCCAAACAATTGATCTACAAACCATGAAAGTAAGCTATCTAAATATCAAACTTTAGTTTGTTCAATAAAGAAAATTGCCCGGGTCTAATTTGAGATGAGGTCGTTATTTACACTATTTACATTGTCGGACTATTGTCCTCATTATTTACGACAGTTGTACGCTCCGGCCTTCTTGAGGTGCTAGGTAAGTACCCGAACCGAACCCTTTATTATGATCACTGAGGTATATAATTCTCATTCCGTGTGCGATGCCACTTCTAATGGCCATGTAGTTATCTCCTTAACTTTCTAAGTCAAATTCAGAAAGAAAATATCCGGAAATATTCTCAGATCTCGTTTTTTTGATCAGGATGACTCTCGGAATGATAGTGGAGTAGTTTATCGTTGCCTTCTTTACGGTTTTGAATTTAGAGCAGTTCTTCTGCTATTCTGCTGATGGAAGGGAAAAAATAAACTCCATGCCTTCCCAAGGAAATGAACGCGACAGACGAGGCCGGCATTTGAAATTAGTTCTCCGATAGTCAGTTGTGCTTAGTTTAATTTGTAACGTGTGTATATATATATATATAATGTCAGTCAGTTAAGATACACGCTTTGGGCGATCACATCATAAAAGAGACGTGACTGACTGGGTAAAAGATTATCCCTCAGTAGTTTGCCATTGCTGTTTGCGGTAGACTGGTTGTCAGCCAAGGCTATAGAACCCAATCTGTCCTTATTATTTAACCCATAAGTGGAGGGCACGGATTAATACCTTTCCATGGGTATTTGTGCGAAAATGAATGCAAGGAATTCAAACTCTCCCTGATTGACGTTCCGAGTCGATATCCACTACACCACAACACCCTCAATCAGCCACGAATCAATATTCTGGTAATGTGCGAAACTAGATGTCCTAACTTCAAAAGAGGGACAATATGTTTGGTTAAGTCCTATTCACATTTTTCATTTAACAAAAACGGACTCTTACCTTTTAGCACCCAACTGACGTCGGGTAAAATTGTCAGACCCAGACTGTTTTCATTTTAAGTAAGATGGCCGCTGAAATCCAAAACGTCATTCAATTGAGACTTGCAATAAACAGAAAATGGTAATAATACAACATTCATCAGATATTTCTGTTTAATTTATTTACATAAGAATTAATTAATTATTTACATAATCACATTTTTGTCCCATTTTCTTTTATTAGTTTGATTTTCACAATTTGGAATTTTGTTAATGAGATGTTTACCTGCCTTCTGTTACGTTATGCTTTGCCGACGAAATCTCTAGACATCGGATAGAGACATTCTATTAAAATCCCTAGGCGGATAAAGTAAGAATAAAATAGGCTTATTTCATATTTTGTTCCCACCCACTTCACATTACTTATGCGTTATATTACGATATATCCATATTTTGTCGGTAATAAGTCGACGATACCGGAATTCTCTTAAAAACAGTACGTAACAGAATCCCAAATGAATATGTATGTAAAGGCCTCTTTAGATTAACTTTAATGAATTCGAAAAAAAAAAGTACAGGTTGAGGTAGTGCAGTAAGCAGATATACAGTAATGAGAAACAAACATTAGTAGAAATCGTATTGTATTGATTATACAAACGTATCAATCCATCAAATGTTCAACAGTTTAACCCCGTCATTTACACTCTCCACTTTACCTGCAAAACATTCATTATTTATTAAAATATTATTAAAAATTTTAAAAATTATAATAAAATGCATTATAATAAAAATTATGAAAATAAAAATATTAAAAGTGATTTTAATGAATAAATGAATTCTCGACCACTATTAAAATACTGGTAAGGTCTCAGCGTGGTGTAACTTCTGCCACAACCCTGTTTCGCTATAACCTATTACAACTGAGTAGTGAGCTCGATCCTCACTGGGTACCCCATACTTTCGGCGTTGTGCTGCATCTAAGTGCATAGACAATTTTAAGTACCTCGGCGTGGTGTAATGGTTAACAACCCTGTTTCGCTATAACCTATTACAACTGAGTAGTGAGCTCGATCCTCACTGTACCCCATACTTTCGGCCTTGTGCCACATCTAAGCGGTGCATAGACAATTGTGGGCACTCTCGGCGTGGTGTAATGGTTAACAACCCCGTCTCGCTAGAACCTATTACAACTGAGTAGGAGCCGGATCCTCACTGGGTGCCCCATACCCTCGGCGTTGTGCCGCATTTAAGCAGCGCTTAGCAAATCAACTATTAAAATGATGGTAATACTTACTGTATTACCTTTGTACAACAATAAAAACTATTATGGTTAACAACCCTGTCTCGCTAGAACCTATTACAACTGAGTAGTGAGCTCGATCTCACTGGGTGCCCCATACCTTCGGCGTTGTGCCGCATTTAAGCAGCGCTTAGCAAATCAACTATTAAAATGATGGCAAATACTTACTGTATTACCTTTGTACAACAATAAAAAAAGGAATGATTTCTACTCATAAATGAATTAACAGTGTATAATAATGATTCCTTCTTTTTTCTTTTATGTACAGTCTTCCTTCAGGACGGGTGATCATGGCCCTCCACATCTTCCTATCCTTTGTAGCTCTTAACACTTTTTCTCTGATATCTCTCCTAATTCTTGCTCTGCCATCTAATTGCTCAAGCCCATCAAGCATGATTGTGTTACTTTCCCTTGTATCTCTTTACTTTTATCCGTCTTGTGGATATTAGATTCTCCAAGCCCTTCTTCCTCATTACATGTATCAGAAATTTCAGCTGTCTCTTCCGATGTTAAGTTTAATTTTACTTTTCGTTTCCATCCTCTCTAATATCTTGTCGTTGCTTACAAGTTTGGTCCATTGTATCCTCAGCATCCTTCTGTAGAACCATATTTCTGTTGTTTCGAATCCCTCCTTAATTATTAATGAGATTGTCCAGCGTAAGAAAAGGATGTGTCTTTTCACCGGATCTATTAAAATTGTACAGCGAGATCATTCTGAGGACTCTGAATTTATGTCTGGATTCGTCATCGGGGGCTACAATCTGAACAACATAAGGTACGCAGATGATACAGTTGATAGTAGACACGGAAAGGAAACTACAAGACCTCCTACAAAAGGTAGCTGAAGAGAATGACAAATAAACTGCAAGAAAATTAAATGTATGCTCATCTGCAAAATGAGCATTCAAATGTTAGGTACAGGTGGGGGATACTAAAATCAAGCAGGTACAAACATTTAAATACCTGGGAAGTGTTCTAACAGAAGACGGAAAGTGTGACACAGACATCCGAAGGCTTAACTTGTATGGCGAAGGAAGAATTCCAGAAGCTGAGTAGAGTATTAAGAGACAGGAAATTTTCACTAGAAACAAAGAAGTACTGGATTGCTATATGATGACAGTTCTTCAATATGGCATTGCTGACAATCTCATCGAAGATGAAAGAAAACTTGAAGCAACTGAAATGTGGTTCTACAGAAGGATGCTGGTGATAACATTATTCTGAACACGTGAGCAATGATGAGGTTTTAGTGATAGAAACGAAAAGCTAATTAATACTAAGCATCAGAAAAACAGCTAAAGTTCCTGGGACATGCAATGAGAAAGGAGGGCTTGGAGAATTTTGATACTCATAGGCAAGATAGAGTGAAAGAGAGACAGGAGAAAGCAGCGTGTAACATAAGTGACGGGCTTGAGCAGGTGGATGGTAGAACGGGGGTTGCGTGGTGTAACGTGAGAAAGCGTGCTAAGAGCCACCAGGGATAGGGAGACGTGGAAGGCCATGATCGCCTACATCCTGGAAAGGGACAAGGCACATAGACGAAAAAGGTAGTGAAAAAAGTGAACACTTTATCGATACCGCTTCATAGGATATCCATTTATATTAAAAAGGATTAACATCCGTTTGAAAATTCCTCTGGCACAAGGTTAGACCGTGTTTTGTGATTTAATCAAGACCAGCAACTTCAATTTATAGTCCACAAACACTTTTGTTGATATGAATATATTTTTCCCATTCACGTGTCTGAGGGAATAAGAACTAATCAATAAAAAGTCCTATGGTACCCGACAGATTATAGAAAGAATAACTAAAATATTCTGTAATCACCTGATGACTTTTTTTTTTCTGTTCCAACCATTTAATCATTTCAACCCAAGCAAATCAGGACCGCCACTAGTGCATAGGGGGTTACAGAGAGAGAAAAAGACTGGGTACAGGGGGGTATTGAAGAAAGGATAAAAGGTAAATGGTATTCAAGAAGATAGAAAATAAATAAGGAAATAAAAACAAAATTGAAGATCTATACACGTTAAAAAAATTAAATAACCAAAAACATTAACAAGATTCCTGGCAGTCCGTGTTCAAAAAAGATACAAAATAATGACATTGTTTGGAACTGATTATCAACATCTCTCTTTCTGTTCGTTTTTTTCTTTTTTTGTTTCTCCTCATGTGCGCTCTCTCTCTCTCTCTCTCTCTCTCTCTCTCTCTCTTACTTTCCTTCTTTTCTTTCTTCCTATCGTTTACACACTTTTTTCGGTTCTTTGTCTTTTGTTTCAGGTTCTTTCTCTCTCTCTCTCTCTCTCTCTCTCTTTCCAAATTTACTCTTTTTCCCTTTATCTTCTCTCTATCTCTCTCTCTCTCTCTCTCTCTCTCTCTCTCTCTCTCTCTCTCTATCTCTCTTTGTGCCTTTTACACAAACATCTAAATATTGTCATAAAAAAATTCTGGTAACTGTTTCAGTCTAAAAAGCGTCAAAGATTTTATCTGTTGCTGTGAATGTCGAGAGGTGTGTTGCTCGTCTGATAAGCAGCGTTTCTTAAAATTTGCATGGTGGGTTCTATTCTTGCTTGATGTCATGTCAACCAATTCAATTTTCTAGAGTCAATTTATTCATTCTAAGCTCATTCTTTACTTAATCCATATTTCTTTGCTTTTTTTGTTTGTTTATTTTCTCTTTATTTCTCATTATTTTTCTTTTCTATTCATTTTTTCAATTGTCTTTTTAAATGAAATTAATCCCCAATGAATTGACTAGCTTACCGAGGACAAAAAAATGAAGGTATCTTTAGATCACTATGAACGAGTGTACCCCCCGCTGTCAAAAATGACGGCTAAATATTTGAGAGAATTATTAGATGTTTCTAGTATTAAAGAATATATATATATATATATATATATAGATATAGATAGATAGATAGATAGATAGATAGATAGATAGATAGATAGATAGATAGATAGATAGATAGATAGATTTATTTGTGTGTGTGTTTTATCGATTCCGTACGTATATATATACAAATAAAAGTACAACGTTATTATAATGGAGAGGATATATATTTATATATATATAACGCTCTACGTATGTATCGAGCACTCTTTATAAAAATGAATGCATGAACAACGGGTTAAAAAACCTACGAGTTCTACAACTTAGTTTCAATATATATATATATTCTGCACTACTCGACGACATAATTATTGTAAAACAATAAAATGAGGCACTGTTAAAGGGCAAACATGCGGCAGAGTTTTCGAATTGGTAGTAAAGTTTAATAACTGGTAGTAAAGAGAATGAACTGAGCTGACGCTGCTTCATATAGTCTCTCTAACGCTACCTCGCAATTGTATTTCTCTCCATGAGCGTGACAAGAGGGATATATATATAACGTATATTTGGTATTTAAGTCAGGTAAATTCTGATAGAGACGAACTCAAAGAACTCAATGAATTTTGAATATTAACTGTTGTGTCATTTGGGTCTGACAAACAGGTTTGCCTGCAAAATACGTATTACCCATGAAATTGTAGAATATCTAAATTGTTTTTGTAGACTAATATATATATATATATATATATATATATTATAGAAATAGTAGGAGGATTTGAATAATTAAGTAATTCATCGAGCTTATATTCGACCTCAACAGAATGCGGAAAGCACTGGACGGCCGTTTCGTCCTATATTTGGGACTCATCAGCAGTGCGCATCCACTACCAGGAATTGAAACCCGACAGTTGGGTTATTAATCAGATATCATCCCAATTGTACCATTGCTTCAGGCTCACAGTCCGACAGATATACACAACAAAATTATTGTAACTGAGGCCTATATGTTTCTTTAATAATAAATAAAATGGAATCTCTATGTTGTAAATATGGGCCTACATATTTGTAGTCAAATAATCTCCAGAATTAGCATCAAATTTTATTGTCAAATGTTTATCAAATGATTTATACCAGCCACTAAGTGTATGATAATAATTTATATCAAATAACAGTAACACTAACTATAACTAACAGCTTTCAACAAATGTTATCATTCGTCAGCTGTTATTCAGGATTACGGGTACTCATGGCGACAATGAACAAACCTTTTTTTTTTTTTTTTAACACCTGCTACATTTTCTTACAATGTGTTGTCATTTTACTTTTAATGTCATATTTCTACAGAGTCCTATTTTCTTTATTAAATTTAAATTTCTGCGATTTCTTGGGAAGGATAAAAAGACATACTCGCCGGTTTTGGAAATGTTTTCCTTCTCTTATACTGGTTGCTACTGAAAGTTAAAATTGGTTACCTACTATTTAGCCCATAATGAGAGGTGAATATAAATGGATTGTAGCCTCTGCGAAAAGGAAAGCAACAAATTAGCTGAATTCAATTAGCACTAAATAACCACCACGAAGAGCCATTGACTGGTATGTTGTCCAAGGAAACAATTCATTTCCTCAACGATTCATTCATCAACTTGTCTACTTTTATGAAGAAACTTGCCTTAAAAATTCAGCAAAAAATGAATTTTTGCAAGATTTTCATTTTTTACAATTTCAACTAGAAATTTTGAATCTTTTAATTCAGTTTCAGTCATTGTAACTGTTTAGTGAATAAAGCTATCTCCTATCATAAATCGTAAAAAGGCTAAAAAGCTTTTTTTACTCTCGATATTTTTTCAAAGAATTTCGAATTGTTTTTGTAAACGTACCAATTTTGTAAATACGGTACATATATGAGATTATCAAGAATACAACAATATAGTCAATTTAAACACAGAAAGTATCTAAAAGTCAAAAACATTAGATTCCGGTGAATGTTTTCTTAAATTGTTAACACTACTGAGGACTTAAAATTTATATATAAAAGACGTTCGCGTTGTAATTATTTTGACGGTTAAACTCATAGTACAACATAAACTAAAAAATAAACATTAGTCTGTCATCACACTGTCAAACTGATCGACAGTTTCGATAAACAACTACAAACCACAGTGTAACAAAATCTATTTCTGCGGAAAACTTAAAGGAAATAATAATTGTTTAAAATTGGATTAATTATACATCACATCAGCTAATATCCCACAAAAAGGGTTTCAGAAAAGTATATATTATTTGTGGAAGATTTTTTTTGCTAAAGAGAACTACGTATGGGAGGGGAAGCGTTACAGTGAGAGAAAAGACTGGGTACAGCGGGTATTGAAAGAGAAAATATTAAAGATGAACGGGATTCAGAAGACAGAAGATGGCAATTGACGTTGCATTTAAATATTTTGAGAGAGTAGATAATAAGGTAAGCAAGTAAACGAGGAGTTCCCTCAAATGGGAAGTGCGAGAGAAAAGAAACTGTTGAAGTAGAAGTGTGATTGCATTTAACTGGTTCCACAAAATTAAAATTAGTTTTGAAAATACAGAAAATTATTTGGCTTATTGAAAATTAACTTGAAATTAAAACTTAAATAAAATCTTGAAAGATTTTTTTTTATTAAAACAAAAATCATTTTAAACATTTGGTATCGTGAATTTGTGGAGGTACCCAAGGGACTTGGTTTGATAATAAATTAGTCAGTTAAGTGCGATACGTGATATACGCTTGGGCGATCATGTCCCGAAAGAGACATGACTGACAGAACAGAAGATTATCCCGCACTAGTTTGCCATTGCTTTCTGCGCTAGACTTTTTGCCAGCCAAATCTATAGAACCCACTCTGCCCTATTATTATATAACTGGAGGGAAGAAACGGATTAATACCTTTCCCACGGCTATTTGTGCGTAAGTGAATGCAAGGTGTTCAACTGGAATTCGAACTCGACTCCCCCATTTATCGTTCCGAGTCGATATCCACTGCACCACAACTAGTACAATCCCAGGATTGAACGGGCAAGATTTATCTGAAAACAACTTCGAGAAAACTTTTCAAATTGGATCTTGAAATTTTGTGTCAAGGTCATTGGTGTTGCCGTCAGCTCAGTACTCTAAGGAACTGGATAGGACTTTGAAGTAGTAGGGAGCTGGTTAATGTTTCTTAGTTTGGCCTTGTATCTTGCTTAACCGAACTCCCTACAGCTTTCAGGATTTCATGTAGAATTATTATCACAAGGTTTTCATCAGAAGGTTGGTTGTCAGTTGGAATGTGTGGATTAGTGTAGAAGAATGGAAGAATAAAATAGACATTTTGAATGTTAAAATGAGAAATTTATTAAAAGGAGGAATAACATAAGTTGTAGAAGTTAATGTTCATTAGAGAAAGTTAAAGTATCAAGAGTTCGTACAAAATGTTCTATTAGTAGTTGTTGAAATTGATAAGGAAAATCTTTAAGTCATTATTTAACATCGTTAAAAGTCGATAATTATCTATGCCACCCCCACCGTTGTTGTTCATGCGAAACAATTTGATTACACACCTGCTGAAGCGTTGGGGCAAAGACCCCAGCTTCATCCGAAGCTGTGCTTGTTAAAACTATATTTTTTAAATTTTCTGTAGAGATGGTGCACCAGAGATTCTGTTAATTTCTAATTGAGTTCCATTCTTAATCAGACCCAAAGCTCCAGCCAAAACAGTTGTAGGTTTGACGTGCCATGTTTGTTTATGTTTCCATTTTCCAGGTCTTTGCATTTTGCTTAGTTTTTCAAAAACTTCGACAGAGATGCTTTGTCTCATTGGTACGCTCGTGTCAATCAGGGTGAAAACTTTTATTTATTCATTTAATAATAATAATAATAATAATAATAATAATAATAATAATAATAATAATAATAATTAGCATTTGCAAGCATGTCCGGCAATAAAGTGTCATTCACCCAGTGTAGATGTCATATTCTATTTTTAATATTTTCAGTTACAGAAAAGTGTCAGAATTAGTGCAACAGTTAGCTTAAATGAAGCCGATTGTCCCATCTGGTCTACAAGATAACTCCTTTAACTACAAGAGAACCATCTTCATTTTTTCAAAATTTCTTATTCTGCGATTTTTCGGTATTAAAAAAAAAATTGTACTTGAACAGAGTGCGCGCGTGCGCGTGTGCGTGTGAGGTCAAAGGAAGCCATTGGTATCACGTAACCCCGTACTACCTATCACAAGATCAGGGGTCATCATTCACTAAACCGTTTCTCCTCACCAGCCTATTCTTCTGAGGAAGAACAATTTCATATCAAAATGAAAAGTTTTTTTATTCAGTCAATATTTTGAACTTGATTTTTTTTTCTAACGGACATTTTTTTAATCATTTCACCCCAAGCAAGGCATTTCACTGCCATTGTTGCACAGAGGGTTACATCGGGGAAAGTGATGAAGAATGGTTAGGGGGTTACACAGGGGAAGTGACGAAGAGTGGTTGGGGGGTTACACGGGGAAAGTACTGAGAAAGAATGGTTAGATATAGGAAATGTCAGAGGGAGGGTGATAGACGGGTAAGGATACCGAGGATGAGGATTGGGTAGATGGGAAGAGTGTTTGAGAGAATGAGTTAGTGTGTTAGGAAAGTGTCTATTGACCTTACATTTAAACTCCTGGAGATTGTAGCTGTCGGGGAAGCAAGCATGGAAGAGAATTCCACAGGCGGGAAGTGCGAAAAAGGCTGTTGGAGCAGAAATTGCGGTTACATCTTATCTGTTTCACTGTGAAAGGATGGGACCTAATTGCTAATCTAGTATCTCGTGTCAATTCATACATAGGGGGCAACAGTGATCTAAGTTCATCGGGTAAACCGTGAAAGTATTTATAGTAGAGCACAGGGGAAGCTACGTCACGCCGGTGACATTGACTACTGATAGGTCACCAGTTGGTATCGATCACATTACAGATTCTTCGTTGTATTTTGTCAAAGAACCCGAGGAGAGTAGCAGGAGCACCTGACCAGATGTGGCAGCAGTATTCAATACACGGGCGGATGGTAGATTTATAAATGTGCAGGATAGATTCAGACGGGAAAAACTTCCGGGCCCTGCGCAGAGAGCCGACTTTCATAGCAGCGGATTTGGCAATAGATTCGATATAGTCATTCCACTTGAGGTCCGCTGGGAGTGTGAGACCAAGGATGCGTAGTGTTTTACTCTCTGGGAGGCAAGCCTGTTCCATGCCAATGGGGAGGCGAGTGCGATTGTCTATGATGGTTGATTGAAATTTACGAGCCATTTCCTACCCCAGTCCACTATAGATTAGAGGTCCTTCTCAAGCTCGGCAGCGAGGTTCGCTTTGTCGCACCAGAATTTTTGATCGAGGCGAGAGTAAACTGTGTTGTCATCGGCGTACATGTCTACTTGGGATCTTATGGCATCGGGGAGATCATTAATGTAGATCCAGAAGGAGCGTAGGACCTAAGATTAGGGCCTTGGGGACACTAACGTTCGTAGATAGTTTTGGGAGGCATGTCCGTTTAATGCCACCTTCAATGTGCGGTTCCAGAGGAATGACTGGATTAGGTCAAACAAATGCCCACTAATACCTTAGCTCCATAGTTTGCGTAGGAGGCCAGCATGCCAGACTCTGTCGAATGCTTTGGAGATATCCAAGGCAACGGTTCAGCTTCGCCATTCTTGTCGAGAGCTTGGTATA
>JBBBDQ010019883.1:0-26914 GCA_037127315.1 Ascarosepion bandense | reverse complement strand
GGCTATCGGCCATCAAAGTTAACCGTAACTATGTTTTATCTCTTATTATGTTGGCTATTTTACCAACAAATGGTTCAACGGCGTTTTATCCCGCTCTTCGTTGTTAAGGCTATCTAACCAATAAAGTCAATCAAATTTGTGAAAATTATCCTCTGTTATGTTAGCTAATTTAATCAACAAAGTCAGTCAAACTATGTTTTATCCTCTTGTTATGTTGGGCTATCTAACCAACAAGGTCAATCAAACTATGTTTTATCCTCTTGTTATGTTGGGCTATCTAACCAACAAAGTCAATCAAACTATGTTTTATCCTCTTGTTATGTTGGGCTATCTAACCAACAAAGTCAATCAAACTATGTTTTATCCTCTTGTTATGTTGGGCTATCTAACCAACAAAGTCAATCAAACTATGTTTTATCCTCTTGTTATGTTAAATATCTAACCAACAAGGTCAACTCAAACTATGTTTTATCCTCTTGTTATGTTGGGCTATCTAACCAACAAGGTCAATCAAACTATGTTTTATCCTCTTGTTATGTTAGCTGTCTTAACCAACAAAGTCAATCAAACTATGTTTTATCCTCTTGTTATGTTGGGCTATCTAACCAACAAGGTCAATCAAACTATGTTTTATCCTCTTGTTATGTTGGGCTATCTAACCAACAAAGTCAATCAAAACTATGTTTTATCCTCTTGTTATGTTGGGCTATCTAACCAACAAAGTCAATCAAACTATGTTTTATCCTCTTGTTATGTTGGCCATTCTAACCAACAAAAGTCAATCGTTCATGTTTCTATCCTCTTGTTATGTTGTGCTATCTAACCAACAAAGTCAATCAAACTATGTTTTAATTTCCTTGTTATGTTGGGCTATCTAACCAACAAGGTCAATCAAACTATGTTTTATCCTCTTGTTATGTTGGGCTATCTAACCAACAAAGTCAATCAAACTATGTTTTATCCTTGTTATGTTGGGCTATCTAACCAACAAGGTCAATCAAACTATGTTTTATCTCCTTTCTCTTGTTATGTTGGGCTATCTAACCAACAAAGTCAATCAAACTATACGTATCCTCTTGTTATGTTGGGCTATCTAACCAACAAAGTCAATCAAACTATGTTTTATCCTCTTGTTATGTTGGGCTATCTAACCAACAAGGTCAATCAAACTATGTTTTATCCTCTTGTTATGTTGGGCTATCTAACCAACAAAGTCAATCAAACTATGTTTTATCCTGGTTATGTTGGGCTATCTAACAAAGTCAATCAAACTATGTTTTATCCTCTTGTTATGTTGGGCTATCTAACCAACAAAGTCAATCAAACTATGTTTTATCCTCTTGTTGCGTTGGGCTATCTAACCAACAAGGTCAATCAAACTATGTTTTATCCTCTTGTTATGTTGGGCTATCTAACCAACAAAGTCAATCAAACTATGTTTTATCCTCTTGTTATGTTGGGCTATCTAACCAACAAGGTCAATCAAACTATGTTTTATCCTCTTGTTATGTTGGGCTATCTAACCAACAAAGTCAATCAAACTATGTTTTATCCTCTTGTTATGTTGGGCTATCTAACCAACAAGGTCAATCAAACTATGTTTTATCCTCTTGTTATGTTGGGCTATCTAACCAACAAGGTCAATCAAACTATGTTTTATCCTCTTGTTATGTTGGGCTATCTAACCAACAAAGTCAATCAAACTATGTTTTATCCTCTTGTTATACAGCTATCTAACCAACAAAGTCAATCAAACTATGTTTTATCCTCTTGTTATGTTGGGCTATCTAACCAACAAAGTCAATCAAAATCCATGTTTTATCCTCTTGTTATGTTGGGGCTATCTTAACCAACAAGGTCAATCAAACTATGTTTTATCCTCTTGTTATGTTGGGCTATCTAACCAACAAAGTCAATCAAACTATGTTTTATCCTCTTGTTATGTTGGGCTATCTAACTAACAAGGTCAATCAAACTATGTTTTATCCTCTTGTTATGTTGGGCTATCTAACCAACAAAGTCAATCAAACTATGTTTTATCCTCTTGTTATGCTTGGCTATCTAACCTATCAGTTATCAATCACAAACTATGTTTTATCCTCTTGTTATGTTGGGCTATCTAACCAACAAAGTCAATCAAACTATGTTTTATCCTCTTGTTATGTTGGGCTATCTAACCAACAAAGTCAATCAAACTATGTTTTATCCTCTTGTTATGTTGGGCTATCTAACCAACAAAGTCAATCAAACTATGTTTTATCCTCTTGTTATGTTGGGTTATCTAACCAACAAGGTCAATCAAACTATGTTTTATCCTCTTGTTATGTTGGGCTATCTAACCAACAAAGTCAATCAAACTATGTTTTATCCTCTTGTTATGCGTTGGGCTATCTAACCAACAAAGTCAATCAAACTATGTTTTATCCTCTTGTTATGTTGGGCTATCTAACCAACAAAGTCAATCAAACTATGTTTTATCCTCTTGTTATGTTGGGCTATCTAACCAACAAGGTCAATCAAACCGGCTTTATCCTCTTGTTATGTTGGGCTATCTAACCAACAAAGTCAATCAAACTCTGTTTTATCCTCTTGTTATGTTGGGCTATCTAACTAACAAAGTCAATCAAACTATGTTTTATCCTCTTGTTATGTTGGGCTATCTAACCAACAAAGTCAACTCAAACTATGTTTTATCCTCTTGTTATGTTGGGCTATCTAACCAACAAAGTCAATCAAACTATGTTTTATCCTCTTGTTATGTTGGGCTATCTAACCAACAAGGTCAATCAAACTATGTTTTATCCTCTTGTTATGTTGGGCTATCTAACCAACAAGGTCAATCAAACTATGTTTTATCCTCTGTTATGTTGGGCTATCTAACCAACAAGGTCAATCAAACTATGTTTTATCCTCTTGTTATGTTGGGCTATCTAACCAACAAGGTCAATCAAACTATGTTTTATCCTCTTGTTATGTTGGGTTATCTAACCAACAAAGTCAATCAAACTATGTTTTATCCTCTTGTTATGTTGGGCTATCTAACCAACAAAGTCAATCAAACTATGTTTTATCCTCTTGTTATGTTGGGCTATCTAACCAACAAGGTCAATCAGTTCAGTGTTTTATCCTCTTGTTATGTTGGGCTATCTAACCAACAAAGTCAATCAAATCCATGTTTTATCCTCTTGTTATGTTGGGCTATCCTTAACCAACAAAGTCAATCAAAACTATGTTTCCTTTATCCTCTTGTTATGTTGGGCTATCTACCCAACAAGGTCAATCAAACTATGTTTTATCCTCTTGTTATGTTGGGCTATCTAACCAACAAAGTCAATCAAACTATGTTTTATCCTCTTGTTATGTTGGGCTATCTAACCAACAAAGTCAATCAAAATATAAGTTTTATCCTCTTGTTATGTTGTTATCTAACCAACAAGGTCAATCAAACTATGTTTTATCCTCTTGTTATGTTGGGCTATCTAACCAACAAGGTCAATCAAACTATGTTTTATCCTCTTGTTATGTTGGGCTATCCAACCAACAAGGTCAATCAAACTATGTTTTATCCTCTTGTTATGTTGGGCTATCTAACCAACAAAGTCAATCAAACTATGTTTTATCCTCTTGTTATGTTGGGCTATCTAACCAACAAAGTCAATCAAACTATGTTTTATCCTCTTGTTATGTTGGGCTATCTAACCAACAAGTTCAATCAAACTATGTTTTATCCTCTTGTTATGTTGGGCTATCTAACCAACAAAGTCAATCAAACTATGTTTTATCCTCTTGTTATGTTGGGCTATCTAACCAACAAGGTCAATCAAACTATGTTTTATCCTCTTGTTATGTTGGGCTATCTAACCAACAAGGTCAATCAAACTATGTTTTATCCTCTGTTATGTTGGGCTATCTAACCAACAAAGTCAATCAAACTACGTTTTATCCTCTTGTTATGTTGGGCTATCTAACCAACAAAGTCAATCAAACTATGTTTTATCCTCTTGTTATGTTGGGCTATCTAACCAACAAGTTCAATCAAACTATGTTTTATCCTCTTGTTATGTTGGGCTATCTAACCAACAAAGTCAATCAAACTATGTTTTATCCTCTTTGTTATGTTGGGCTATCTAACCAACAAGGTCAATCAAACTATGTTTTATCCTCTTGTTATGTTGGGCTATCTAACCAAACAAGGTCAATCAAACTATGTTTTATCCTCTTATGTTGGGCTATCTAACCAACAAAGTCAATCAAACTATGTTTTATCCTCTTGTTATGTTGGGCTATCTAACCAACAAAGTCAATCAAACTATGTTTTATCCTCTTGTTATGTTGGGCTATCTAACCACCAAGTTCAATCAAACATGGCTTTATCCTCTTTGTTATGTTGGGCTATCTAACCAACAAAGTCAATCAACCATGTTTTATCCTCTTTGTTATGTTGGCCATTTTCCAATTCAACAAAGTCAATCAAATGGAGTTTATCCTCTTGTTATGTTGGGCTATCTAACCAACAAGGTCAATCAACCATGTTTTATCCTCTTGTTAAGTGTTGGCTATCTAACCAACAAAGTCAATCAAACTATGTTTTATCCTCTTGTTATGTTGGGCCATCTAACCAACAAAGTCAATCAAACTATGTTTTATCCTCTTGTTATGTTGGGCTATCTAACCATCAAAGTCAATCAAACTATGTTTTATCCTCTTGTTATGTTGGGCTATCTAACTAACAAAGTCAATCAAACTATGTTTTATCCTCTGTTATGTTAGATATCTAAATTCAACAAGGTCAATCAAACTAGTTTATTTATTCCTTCGTTATGTTGGGCTATCTAACCAACAAAGTCAATCAAACTATGTTTTATCCTCTTGTTGCGTTGGGCTATCTAACCAACAAAGTCAATCAAACTATGTTTTATCCTCTTGTTGCGTTGGGCTATCTAACCAACAAAGTCAATCAAACTATGTTTTATCCTCTTGTTATGTTGGGCTATCTAACCAACAAGGTCAATCAAACTATGTTTTATCCTCTTGTTATGTTGGGCTATCTAACCAACAAAGTCAATCAAACTATGTTTTATCCTCTTGTTATGTTGGGCTATCTAACCAACAAAGTCAATCAAACCATGTTTTATCCTCTTGTTATGTTGGGCTATCTAACCAACAAAGTCAATCAAACTATGTTTTATCCTCTTGTTATGTTGGGCTATCTAACCAACAAGGTCAATCAAACTATGTTTTATCCTCTTGTTATGTTGGGCTATCTAACCAACAAAGTCAATCAAACTATGTTTTATCCTCTTGTTATGTTGGGCTATCTAACCAACAAAGTCAATCAAACTATGTTTTATCCTCTTGTTATGTTGGGCTATCTAACCAACAAGGTCAATCAAACTATGTTTTATCCTCTTGTTATGTTGGGCTATCTAACCAACAAAGTCAATCAAACTATGTTTTATCCTCTTGTTATGTTGGGCTATCTAACCAACAAAGTCAATCAAACTATGTTTTATCCTCTTGTTATGTTGGGTTATCTAACCAACAAAGTCAATCAAACTATGTTTTATCCTCTTGTTATGTTGGGCTATCTAACCAACAAAGTCAATCAAACTATGTTTTATCCTCTTGTTATGTTGGGCTATCTAACCAACAAAGTCAATCAAACTATGTTTTATCCTCTTGTTATGCTGGGCTATCTAACCAACAAAGTCAATCAAACTATGTTTATCCTCTCCTTGTTATGTTGGGCTATCTAACCAACAAAGTCAATCAAACTATGTTTTATCCTCTTGTTATGTTGGGCTATCTAACCAACAAAGTCAATCAAACTATGTTTTATCCTCTTTGTTATGTTGGGCTATCTAACCAACAAAGTCAATCAAACTATGTTTTATCCTCTTGTTATGTTGGGCTATCTAACCAACAAAGTCAATCAAACTATGTTTTATCCTTGTTATGTTGGGCTATCTAACCAACAAGGTCAATCAAACTATGTTTTATCCTCTTGTTATGTTGGGCTATCTAACCAACAAAGTCAATCAAACTATGTTTTATCCTGTTATGTTGGGCTATCTAACCAACAAAGTCAATCAAACTATGTTTTATCCTCTTGTTATGTTGGGCTATCTAACCAACAAAGTCAATCAAACTATGTTTTATCCTCTCATGTTGGGCTATCTAACCAACAAAGTCAATCAAACTATGTTTTATCCTCTTGTTATGTTGGGCTATCTAACCAACAAAGTCAATCAAACTATGTTTTATCCTCTTGTTATGTTGGGCTATCTAACCAACAAAGTCAATCAAACTATGTTTTATCCTCTTGTTATGTTGGGCTATCTAACCAACAAAGTCAATCAAACTATGTTTTATCCCTCTTGTTATGTTGGGCTATCTAACCAACAAAGTCAATCAAACTATGTTTTATCCTCTTGTTATGTTGGGCTATCTAACCAACAAAGTCAATCAACCATGTTTTTATCCTCTTGTTATGTTGGGCTATCTAACCAACAAAGTCAATCAAACTATGTTTTATCCTCTTGTTATGTTGGGCTATCTAACCAGCAAAGTCAATCAAACTATGTTTTATCCTCTTGTTATGTTGGGCTATCTAACCAACAAAGTCAATCAAACTATGTTTTATCCTCTTCCTTTTGTTATGTTGGGCTATCTAACCAACAAAGTCAATCAAACTATGTTTTATCCTCTTGTTATGTTGGGCTATCTAACCAACAAAGTCAATCAAACTATGTTTTATCCTCTTGTTATGTTGGGCTATCTTCAACTAACAAAGTCAATCAAACTATGTTTTATCCTCTTGTTATGTTGGGCTATCTAACCAACAAAGTCAATCAAACTATGTTTTATCCTCTTGTTATGTTGGGCTATCTAACCAACAAAGTCAATCAAACTATGTTTTATCCTCTTGTTATGTTGGGCTATCTAACCAACAAGGTCAATCAAACTATGTTTTATCCTCTTGTTATGTTGGGCTATCTAACCAACAAAGTCAATCAAACTATGTTTATCCTCTTGTTATGTTGGGCTATCTAACCAACAAAGTCAATCAAACTATGTTTTATCCTCTTGTTATGTTGGGCTATCTAACCAACAAAGTCAATCAACCATGTTTTATCCTCTTGTTATGTTGGGCTATCTAACCAACAAAGTCAATCAAACTATGTTTCTATCCTCTTGTTATGTTGGGCTATCTAACCAACAAAGTCAATCAAACTATGTTTTATCCTCTTGTTATGTTGGGCTATCTAACCAACAAAGTCAATCAAACTATGTTTTATCCTCTTGTTATGTTGGGCTATCTAACCAACAAAGTCAATCAAACTATGTTTTATCCTCTTGTTATGTTGGGCTATCTAACCAACAAAGTCAATCAAACTATGTTTTTATCCTCTTGTTATGTTGGGCTATCTAACCAACAAAGTCAATCAAACTATGTTTTATCCTCTTGTTATGTTGGGCTATCTAACCAACAAAGTCAATCAAACTATGTTTTATCCTCTTGTTATGTTGGGCTATCTAACCAATGTCAATCAAACTATGTTTTATCCTCTCTGTTATGTTGGGCTATCTAACCAACAAAGTCAATCAAACTATGTTTTATCCTCTTGTTATGTTGGGCTATCTAACCAACAAAGTCAATCAATTATGTTTTATCCTCTTGTTATGTTGGGCTATCTAACCAACAAAGTCAATCAAACTATGTTTTATCCTCTTGTTATGTTGGGCTATCTAACCAACAAAGTCATCAATCAAACTATGTTTTATCCTCTTGTTGGTGTTGGGCTATCTAACCAACAAAGTCAATCAAACTATGTTTTATCCTCTTGTTATGTTGGGCTATCTAACCAACAAGGTCAATCAAACTATGTTTTATCCTCTTGTTATGTTGGGCTATCTAACCAACAAAGTCAATCAAACTATGTTTTATCCTCTTGTTATGTTGGGCTATCTAACCAACAAAGTCAATCAAACTATGTTTTATCCTCTTTGTTATGTTGGGCTATCTAACTAACAAAGTCAATCAAACTATGTTTTATCCTCTTGTTATGTTGGGCTATCTAACCAACAAAGTCAATCAAACTATGTTTTATCCTCTTGTTATGTTGGGCTATCTAACCAACAAGGTCAATCAAACTATGCTTTATCCTCTTGTTATGTTGGCCATCTAACCAACAAAGTCAATCAAACTATGTTTTATCCTCTTGTTATGTTGGGCTATCTAACCACAAAAGTCAATCAAACTATGTTTTATCCTCTTGTTATGTTGGGCTATCTAACCAACAAAGTCAATCAACCATGTTTTATCCTCTTGTTATGTTGGGCTATCTAACCAACAAAAGTCAATCACAACCATGTTTTATCCTCTTGTTATGTTGGGCTATCTAACCAACAAAGTCAATCAAACTATGTTTTATCCTCTTGTTATGTTGGGCTATCTAACCAACAAGGTCAATCAAACTATGTTTTATCCTCTTGTTATGTTGGGCTATCTAACCAACAAAGTCAATCAAACTATGTTTTATCCTCTTGTTATGTTATCTAACCAACAAAGTCAATCAAACTATGTTTTATCCTCTTGTTATGTTGGGCCATTCTTAACCAACAAAGTCAATCAAACTATGTTTTATCCTCTTGTTATGTTGGGCTATCTTAACCAACAAAGTCAATCAAACTATGTTTTATCCTCTCTTGTTATGTTGGGCTATCTAACCAACAAAGTCAATCAAACTATGTTTTATCCTCTTGTTATGTTGGGCTATCTAACCAACAAAGTCAATCAAACTATGTTTTATCCTCTTGTTATGTTGGGCTATCTAACCAACAAAGTCAATCAAACTATGTTTTATCCTCTTATGTTGGGCTATCTAACCAACAAAGTCAATCAAACTATGTTTTATCCTCTTGTTATGTTGGGCTATCTAACCAACAAAGTCAATCAAACTATGTTTTATCCTCTTGTTATGTTGGGCTATCTAACCAACAAAGTCAATCAAACTATGTTTTATCCTCTTGTTATGTTGGGCTATCTAACCAACAAGGTCAATCAAACTATGTTTTATCCTCTTGTTATGTTGGGCTATCTAACCAACAAAGTCAATCAAACTATGTTTTATCCTCTTGTTATGTTGGGCTATCTAACCAACAAAGTCAATCAAACTATGTTTTATCCTCTTGTTATGTTGGGCTATCTAACCAACAAAGTCAATCAAACTATGTTTTATCCTCTTGTTATGTTGGGCTATCTAACCAACAAAGTCAATCAAACTATGTTTTATCCTCTTGTTATGTTGGGCTATCTAACCAACAAAGTCAATCAAACTATTGTCCTCTTGTTATGTTGGGCTATCTAACCAACAAAGTCAATCAAACTATGTTTTATCCTCTTGTTATGTTGGGCTATCTAACTAACAAAGTCAATCAAACTATGTTTTATCCTCTTGTTATGTTGGGCTATCTAACCAACAAAGTCAATCAAACTATGTTTTATCCTCTTGTTATGTTGGGCTATCTAACCAACAAAGTCAATCAAACTATGTTTATCCTCTTGTTATGTTGGGCTATCTAACCAACAAAGTCAATCAAACTATGTTTTATCCTCTTGTTATGTTGGGCTATCTAACCAACAAGGTCAATCAAACTATGTTTTATCCTCTTGTTATGTTGGGCTATCTAACCAACAAAGTCAATCAAACTATGTTTTATCCTCTTGTTATAAAGGCTATCTAACCAACAAAGTCAATCAAACTATGTTTTATCCTCTTGTTATGCGTTGGGCTATCTAACCAACAAGGTCAATCAAACTATGTTTTATCCTCTTGTTAGTGTTGGGCTATCTAACCAACAAAGTCAATCAAACTATGTTTTATCCTCTTGTTATGTTGGGCTATCTAACCAGCAAAGTCAATCAAACTATGTTTTATCCTCTTGTTATGTTGGCTATCTAACCAACAAGGTCAATCAAACTATGTTTTATCCTCTTGTTATGTTGGGCTATCTAACCAACAAAGTCAATCAAACTATGTTTTATCCTCTTGTTATGTTGGGCTATCTAACCAACAAAGTCAATCAAACTATGTTTTATCCTCTTGTTATGTTGGGCTATCTAACCAACAAGGTCAATCAAACTCTGTTTTATCCTCTTGTTATGTTGGGCTATCTAACCAACAAGGTCAATCAAACTATGTTTTATCCTCTTGTTATGTTGGGCTATCTAACCAACAAGGTCAATCAAACTCTGTTTTATCCTCTTGTTATGTTGGGCTATCTAACGAACAAGGTCAATCAAACTATGTTTTATCCTCTTGTTATGTTGGGCTATCTAACCAACAATATCAAACTATGTTTTATCCTCTTGTTATGTTGGGCTATCTAACCAACAAGGTCAATCAAATCCCTGTTTTATCCTCTTGTTATGTTGGGCTATCTAACCAACAAAGTCAATCAAACTCTGTTTTATCCTCTTGTTATGTTGGGGTTACCAACTGAATAAAGTCAATCAAACTATGTTTTATCCTCTTGTTATGTTGGGCTATCTAACCAACAAAGTCAATCAAACTTATGTTTTATCCTTTGTTATGTTGGGCTATCTAACCAACAAAGTCAATCAAACTATGTTTTATCCTCTTGTTATGTTGGGCTATCTAACCAACAAAGTCAATCAAACTATGTTTTATCCTCTTGTTATGTTGGGCTATCTAACCAACAAAGTCAATCAAACTATGTTTTATCCTCTTGTTATGTTGGGCTATCTAACCAACAAAGTCAATCAAACTATGTTTTATCCTCTTGTTATGTTGGGCTATCTAACCAACAAAGTCAATCAAACTATGTTTTATCCTCTTGTTATGTTGGGCTATCTAACCAACAAAGTCAATCAAACTATGTTTTATCCTCTGTTATGTTGGGCTATCTAACCAACAAAGTCAATCAAACTATGTTTTATCTCTTTGCTATGTTGGGCTATCTAACCAACAAAGTCAATCAAACTATGTTTTATCCTTGTTATGTTGGGCTATCTAACCAACAAAGTCAATCAAACTATAGTTTATCCTCTTGTTATGTTGGGCTATCTAACCAACAAAGTCAATCAAACTATGTTTTATCCTCTTGTTATGTTGGGCTATCTAACCAACAAAGTCAATCAAACTATGTTTTATCCTCTTGTTATGTTGGGCTATCTAACCAACAAAGTCAATCAAACTATGTTTTATCCTCTTGTTAGTACAGTTTATCAACCAACAAAGTCAAATCAAACTATGTTTTATCCTCTTGTTATGTTGGGCTATCTAACCAACAAAGTCAATCAAACTATGTTTTATCCTCTTGTTATGTTGGGCTATCTAACCAACAAAGTCAATCAAACTATGTTTTATCCTCTTGTTATGTTGGGCTATCTAACCAACAAAGTCAATCAAATCCATGTTTTATCCTCTTGTTATGTTGGGCTATCTAACCAACAAAGTCAATCAAACTATGTTTTATCCTCTTGCTATGTTGGGCTATCTAACCAACAAAGTCAATCAAACTATGTTTTATCCTCTTGTTATGTTGGGCTATCTAACCAACAAAGTCAATCAAACTATGTTTTATCCTCTTGTTATGTTGGGCTATCTAACCAACAAAGTCAATCAAACTATGTTTTATCCTCTTGTTATGTTGGGCTATCTAACCAACAAAGTCAATCAAACTATGTTTTATCCTCTTGTTATGTTGGGCTATCTAACCAACAAAGTCAATCAAAACTATGTTTTATCCTCTTGTTATGTTGGGCTATCTAACCAACAAAGTCAATCAAACTATGTTTTATCCTCTTGTTATGTTGGGCTATCTAACCAACAAAGTCAATCAAACTATGTTTTATCCTCTTGTTATGTTGGGCTATCTAACCAACAAAGTCAATCAAACTATGTTTTATCCTCTTGTTATGTTGGGCTATCTAACCAACAAAGTCAATCAAACTATGTTTTATCCTCTTGTTATGTTGGGCTATCTAACCAACAAAGTCAATCAAACTATGTTTTATCCTCTTGTTATGTTGGGCTATCTAACCAACAAAGTCAATCAAACTATGTTTTATCCTCTTGTTATGTTGGGCTATCTAACCAACAAAGTCAATCAAACTATGTTTTATCCTCTTGTTATGTTGGGCTATCTAACCAACAAAGTCAATCAAACTATGTTTTATCCTCTTGTTATGTTGGGCTACTCAATCAACAAAGTTTGGGATCAAACTATGTTTTATCCTCTTGCTATGTTGGCTATCTTAACCAACAAAGTCAATCAAACTATGTTTTATCCTCTTGTTATGTTGGGCTATCTAACCAACAAAGTCAATCAAACTATGTTTTATCCTCTTGTTATGTTGGGCTATCTAACCAACAAAGTCAATCAAACTATGTTTTATCCTCTTGTTATGTTGGGCTATCTAACCAACAAAGTCAATCAAACTATGTTTTATCCTCTTGTTATGTTGGGCTATCTAACCAACAAAGTCAATCAAACTATGTTTTATCCTCTTGTTATGTTGGGCTATCTAACCAACAAGGTCAATCAAACTATGTTTTATCCTCTTGTTATGTTGGGCTATCCAACCAACAAAGTCAATCAAACTATGTTTTATCCTCTTTATTATGTTGGGCTATCTAACCAACAAAGTCAATCAAACTATGTTTTATCCTTCCTTGTTATGTTGGGCTATCTAACCAACAAAGTCAATCAAACTATGGTTTATCCTCTTTGTTATGTTGGGCTATCTAACCAACAAAGTCAATCAAACTATGTTTTATCCTCTTGTTATGTTGGGTTATCTAACCAACAAGGTCAATCAAACTATGTTTTATCCTCTTGTTATGTTGGGCTATCTAACCAACAAGGTCAATCAAACTATGTTTTATCCTCTTGTTATGTTACTATCTAACCAACAAAGTCAATCAAACTATGTTTTATCCCTCTTGTTATGTTGGGCTATCTAACCAACAAGGTCAATCAAACTATAAGTTTTATCCTCTTGTTATGTTGGGCTATCTAACCAACAAGGTCAATCAAACTATGTTTTATCCCTCTTGTTATGTTGGGCTATCTAACCAACAAGGTCAATCAAACTATGTTTTATCCTCTTGTTATGTTGGGCTATCTAACCAACAAAGTCAATCAAACTATGTTTTATCCTCTTGTTATGTTGGGCTACCTAACCAACAAGGTCAATCAAACTATGTTTTATCCTCTTGTTGCGTTGGGCTATCTAACCAACAAAGTCAATCAAACTATGTTTTATCCTCTTGTTATGTTGGGCTATCTAACCAACAAAGTCAATCAAACTATGTTTTATCCTCTTGTTATGTTGGGCTATCTAACCAACAAAGTCAATCAAACTATGTTTTATCCTTTACATGTTGCCATTCTAACCAACAAAGTCAATCAAACTATGTTTTATCCTCTGTTATGTTGGGCTATCTAACCAACAAAGTCAATCAAACTATGTTTTATCCTCTTGTTATGTTGGGCTATCTAACCAACAAAGTCAATCAAACTATGTTTTATCCTCTTGTTATACAATATCTAACCAACAAAGTCAATCAAACTATGTTTTATCCTCTTGTTATGTTGGGCTATCTAACCAATGGTGTCAATCAAACTATGTTTTATCCTCTTGTTATGTTGGGCTATCTAACCAACAAAGTCAATCAAACTATGTTTTATCCTCTTGTTATGTTGGGCTATCTAACCAACAAAGTCAATCAACCATGTTTTATCCTCTTGTTATGTTGGGCTATCTAACCAACAAGGTCAATCAAACTATGTTTTATCCTCTTGTTATGCTGGGCTATCTAACCAACAAAGTCAATCAAACTATGTTTTATCCTCTTGTTATGTTGGGCTATCTAACCAACAAGGTCAATCAAACTATGTTTTATCCTCTTGTTATGTTGGGCTATCTAACCAACAAAGTCAATCAAACTATGTTTTATCCTCTTGTTATGTTGGGCTATCTAACCAACAAAGTCAATCAAACTATGTTTTATCCTCTGTTATGTTGGGCTATCTAACCAACAAGGTCAATCAAAACTTATGTTTAGCCTTCTATATGTTGGGCTATCTAACCAACAAGGTCAATCAAACTATGTTTTATCCTCTTGTTATGTTGGGCTATCTAACCAACAAGGTCAATCAAACTATGTTTTATCCTCTTTTGTTAGTAAGCACATTCTAACCAACAAAGCCAATCAAACTATGTTTTATCCTCTTGTTATGTTGGGCTATCTAACCAACAAAGTCAATCAAACTATGTTTTATCCTCTTGTTATGTTGGGCTATCTAACCAACAAAGTCAATCAAACTATGTTTTATCCTCTTGTTATGTTGGGCTATCTAACCAACAAAGTCAATCAAACTATGTTTTATCCTCTTGTTATGTTGGGCTATCTAACCAACAAGGTCAATCAAACGCGGCGTTTTATCCTCTTGTTATGTTGGGCTATCTAACCAACAAAGTCAATCAAACTATGTTTTATTCTCTTGTTATGTTGGGCTATCTAACCAACAAAGTCAATCAAACTATGTTTTATCCTCTTGTTATGTTGGGCTATCTAACCAACAAAGTCAATCAAACTATGTTTTATCCTCTTGTTATGTTGGGCTATCTAACCAACAAAGTCAATCAAACTATGTTTTATCCTCTTGTTATGTTGGGCTATCTAACCAACAAAGTCAATCAAACTATGTTTTATCCTCTTGTTATGTTGGGCTATCTAACCAACAAAGTCAATCAAACTATGTTTTATCCTCTTGTTATGTTGGGCTATCTAACCAACAAAGTCAATCAAACTATGTTTTATCCTCTTGTTATGTTGGGTTATCTAACCAACAAGGTCAATCAAACTATGTTTTATCCTCTTGTTATGTTGGGCTATCTAACCAACAAAGTCAATCAAACTATGTTTTATCCTCTTGTTATGTTGGGCTATCTAACCAACAAAGTCAATCAAACGCGTTTTATCCTCTTGTTATATTGGGCTATCTAACCAACAAAGTCAATCAAACTATGTTTTATCCTCTTGTTATGTTGGGCTATCTAACCAACAAAATAATCAAACTATGTTTTATCCTCTGTTATGTTGGGCTATTCCACCAACAAAGTCAATCAAACTATGTTTTATCCTCTTGTTATGTTGGGCTATCTAACCAACAAAGTCAATCAAACTATGTTTTATCCTCTTGTTATGTTGGGCTATCTAACCAACAAAGTCAATCAAACTATGTTTTATCCTTGTGTTATGTTGGGCTATCTAACTAACAAAGTCAATCAAACTATGTTTTATCCTCTGTTATGTTTGGCTATCTAACCAACAAGGTCAATCAAACTATGTTTTATCCTCTTGTTATGTTGGGCTATCTAACCAACAAAGTCAATCAAACTATGTTTTATCCTCTTGTTATGTTGGGCTATCTAACCAACAAAGTCAATCAAACTATGTTTTATCCTTGTTATGTTGGGCTATCTAACCAACAAAGTCAATCAAACTATGTTTTATCCTCTTGTTATGTTGGGCTATCTAACCAACAAAGTCAATCAAACTATGTTTTATCCTCTTGTTATGTTGGGCTATCTAACCAACAAAGTCAATCAAACTATGCTTTATCCTCTTGTTATGTTGGGCTATCTAACCAACAAGGTCAATCAAACTATGTTTTATCCTCTTGTTATGTTGGGCTATCTAACCAACAAAGTCAATCAAACTATGTTTTATCCTCTTGTTATGTTGGGCTATCTAACCAACAAAGTCAATCAAACTATGTTTTATCCTCTTGTTATGTTGGGCTATCTAACCAACAAGGTCAATCAAACCATGTTTTATCCTCTTGTTATGTTGGGCTATCTAACCAACAAGGTCAATCAACCATGTTTTATCCTCTTGTTATGTTAGCTATCTAACCAACAAGGTCAATCAAACTATGTTTTATCCTCTTGTTATGTTGGGCTATCTAACCAACAAGGTCAATCAAACTATAAGCTAGATCCTCTTGTTATGTTGGGCTATCTAACCAACAAAGTCAATCAAACAGTGTTTTATCCTCTGTTATGTTGGGCTATCTAACCAACAAGGTCAATCAAACTATGTTTTATCCTCTTGTTGGTTGGGCTATCTAACCAACAAGGTCAATCAAACTATGTTTTATCCTCTTGTTATGTTGGGCTATCTAACCAACAAGGTCAATCAAACTATGTTTCATCTCCTTCTGTTATGTTAAGTTATCTAACCAACAAGGTCAATCAAACTATGTTTTATCCTCTTGTTATGTTGGGCTATCTAACCAACAAGGTCAATCAAACTATGTTTTATCCTCTTGTTATGTTGGGCTATCTAACCAACAAGGTCAATCAAACTATGTTTTATCCTCTTGTTATGGAGTTGGGCTATCTAACTAACAAGGTCAATCAAACTATGTTTTATCCTCTCTTGTTATGTTGGGCTATCTAACCAACAAGGTCAATCAAACTATGTTTTATCCTCTTGTTATGTTGGGCTATCTAACCAATGAAAGGTCAATCAAACTATGTTTTATCCTCTTGTTATGTTGGGCTATCTAACCAACAAAGTCAATCAAAACTATGTTTTATCCTCTTGTTATGTTGGGCTATCTAACCAACAAGGTCAATCAAACTATGTTTTATCCTCTTGTTATGTTGGGCTATCTAACCAACAAGGTCAATCAAACTATGTTTTAACCTCTTGTTATGTTGGGCTATCTAACCAACAAGGTCAATCAAACTATGTTTTTCTTATCCTCTTGTTATGTTGGGCTATCTAACCAACAAGGTCAATCAAACTATGTTTTATCCTCTTGTTATGTTGGGCTATCTAACCAACAAAGTCAATCAAACTATGTTTTATCCTCTTGTTATGGCTATCTAACCAACAAGGTCAATCAAACTATGTTTTATCCTCTTGTTATGTTGGGCTATCTAACCAACAAGGTCAATCAAACTATGTTTTATCCTCTTGTTATGTTGGGCTATCTAACCAACAAGGTCAATCAAACTATGTTTTATCCTCTTGTTATGTTGGGTTATCTAACCAACAAGGTCAATCAAACTATGTTTTATCCTCTTGTTATGTTGGGTCATCTAACCAACAAGGTCAATCAAACTATGTTTTATCCTCTTGTTATGTTACTACCTGAATCAACAAAGTCAATCAAACTATGTTTTATCCTCTTGTTATGTTGGGCTATCTAACCAACAAGGTCAATCAAACTATGTTTTATCCTCTTGTTATGTTAACATCTAACCAACAAGGTCAATCAAACTATGTTTTATCCTCTTGTTATGTTGGGCTATCTAACCAACAAGGTCAATCAAACTATGTTTTATCCTCTTGTTATGTTGGGCTATCTAACCAACAAGGTCAATCAAACTATGTTTTATCCTCTTGCTATAAGGCTATCTAACCAACAAGGTCAATCAAACTATGTTTTATCCTCTTGTTATGTTGGGCTATCTAACCAACAAAGTCAATCAAACTATGTTTTATCCTCTTGTTATGTTGGGCTATCTAACCAACAAGGTCAATCAAACTATGTTTTATCCTCTTGTTATGTTGGGCTATCTAACCAACAAGGTCAATCAAACTATGTTTTATCCTCTTGTTATGTTGGGCTATCTAACCAACAAAGTCAATCAAACTATGTTTTATCCTCTTGTTATGTTGGGCTATTCAACCAACAAAGTCAATCAAACTATGTTTATCCTCATATGTTGGGCTATCTAACCAACAAGGTCAATCAAACTATGTTTTATCCTCTTGTTATGTTGGGCTATCTAACCAACAAAGTCAATCAAACTATGTTTTATCCTCTTGTTATGTTGGGCTATCTAACCAACAAAGTCAATCAAACTATGTTTTATCCTCTTGTTATGTTGGGCTATCTAACCAACAAGGTCAATCAAACTATGTTTTATCCTCTTGTTATGTTGGCTATCTAAACTAACAAAATAATCAAACTATGTTTTATCCTCTTGTTATGTTGGGCTATCTAACCAACAAAGTCAATCAAACCTATGTTTTATCCTCTCTTGTTATGTTGGGCTATCTTAACCAACAAAGTCAATCAAACTATGTTTTATCCTCTTGTTATGTTGGGCTATCTTAACCAACAAGGTCAATCAAACTATGTTTTATCCTCTTGTTATGTTGGGCTATCTAACCAACAAAGTCAATCAAACTATGTTTTATCCTCTTGTTATGTTGGGCTATCTAACCAACAAAGTCAATCAAACTATGTTTTATCCTCTTGTTATGTTGGGCTATCTAACCAACAAGGTCAATCAAACTATGTTTATCCTCTGTTGGGCTATCTAACCAACAAGGTCAATCAAACTATGTTTTATCCTCTTGTTATGTTGGGCTATCTAACCAACAAGGTCAAATTCAAACTATGTTTTATCCTCTTGTTATGTTGGCCATTCAACCAACAAGGTCAATCAAACTATGTTTTATCCCTTTGTTATGTTGGGTTATCTAACCAACAAGGTCAATCAAACTATGTTTTATCCTCTTGTTGTTGGCCATCTAACCAACAAAGTCAATCAAACTATGTTTTATCCTCTGTTATGTTGGGCTATCTAACCAACAAAGTCAATCAAACTATGTTTTATCCTCCTTGTTATGTTGGGCTATCTAACCAACAAGGTCAATCAAACTATGTTTTATCCTCTTGTTATATTGGGCTATCTAACCAACAAGGTCAATCAAACTATGTTTTATCCTCTTGTTATGTTGGGCTATCTAACCAACAAGGTCAATCAAACTATGTTTTATCCTCTTGTTATGTTGGGCTATCTAACCAACAAGGTCAATCAAACTATGTTTTATCCTCTTGTTATGTTGGGCTATCTAACCAACAAGGTCAATCAAACTATGTTTTATCCTCTTGTTATGTTGGCCATTCAACCAACAAGGTCAATCAAACTATGTTTTATCCTCTTGTTATGTTGGGCTATCTAACCAACAAGGTCAATCAAACTATGTTTTATCCTCTTGTTATGTTGGGCTATCTAACCAACAAGGTCAATCAAACTATGTTTTATCCTCTTGTTATGTTGGGCTATCTAACCAACAAAGTCAATCAAACTATGTTTTATCCTCTTGTTATGTTGGGCTATCTAACCAACAAGGTCAATCAAACTATGTTTGTCCTCTTGTTATGTTGGGTTATCTAACCAACAAGGTCAATCAAACTATGTTTTTAGAGATCCTCTTGTTATGTTGGGCTATCTAACCAACAAGGCCGATCAAACTATGTTTTATCCTCTTGTTATGTTGGGCTATCTAACCTAACAAAGTCAATCAAAATCCATGTTTTATCCTCTTGTTATGTTGGGCTATCTAACCAACAAAGTCAATCAACCATGTTTTATCCTCTTGTTATGTTGGGCTATCTAACCAACAAGGTCAATCAAACTATGTTTTATCCTCTTGTTATGTTGGGCTATCTAACCAACAAGGTCAATCAAACTATGTTTTATCCTCTTGTTATGTTGGGCTATCTAACCAACAAGGTCAATCAAACTATGTTTTATCCTCTTGTTATGTTGGGCTATCTAACCAACAAGGTCAATCAAACTATGTTTTATCCTCTTGTTATGTTGGGCTATCTAACCAACAAGGTCAATCAAACTATGTTTTATCCTCTTGTTATGTTGGGCTATCTAACCAACAAGGTCAATCAAACTATGTTTTATCCTCTTGTTATGTTGGGCTATCTAACCAACAAGGTCAATCAAACTATGTTTTATCCTCTTGTTATGTTGGGCTATCTAACCAACAAGGTCAATCAAACTATGTTTTATCCTCTTGTTATGTTGGGCTATCTAACCAACAAGGTCAATCAAACTATGTTTTATCCTCTTGTTATGTTGGGCTATCTAACCAACAAGGTCAATCAAACTATGTTTTATCCTCTTGTTATGTTGGGCTATCTAACCAACAAGGTCAATCAAACTATGTTTTATCCTCTTGTTATGTTGGGCTATCTAACCAACAAGGTCAATCAAACTATGTTTTATCCTCTTGTTATGTTGGGCTATCTAACCAACAAGGTCAATCAAACTATGTTTTATCCTCTTGTTATGTTGGGCTATCTAAACTAACAAGGTCAAATCAAACTATGTTTTATCCTCTTGTTATGTTGGGCTATCTAACCAACAAAGTCAATCAAACTATGTTTTATCCTCTTGTTATGTTGGGCTATCTAACCAACAAAGTCAATCAAACTATGTTTATCCTCTTGTTATGTTGGGCTATCTAACCAACAAAGTCAATCAAACTATGTTTTATCCTCTTGTTATGTTGGGCTATCTAACCAACAAAGTCAATCAAACTATGTTTTATCCTCTTGTTATGTTGGGCTATCTAACCAACAAAGTCAATCAACTATGTTTTATCCTTGTTATGTTGGGCTATCTAACCAACAAGGTCAATCAAACTATGTTTTATCCTCTTGTTATGTTGGGCTATCTAACCAACAAAGTCAATCAAACTATGTTTTATCCTCTTGTTATGTTGGGCTATCTAACCAACAAAGTCAATCAAACTATGTTTTATCCTCTTGTTATGTTGGGCTATCTAACCAACAAAGTCAATCAAACTATGTTTTATCCTCTTGTTATGTTGGGCTATCTAACCAACAAAGTCAATCAAACTATGTTTTATCCTCTTGTTATGTTGGGCTATCTAACCAACAAAGTCAATCAAACTATGTTTTATCCTCTTGTTGTTGGGCTATCTAACCAACAAAGTCAATCAAACTATGTTTTATCCTCTTGTTATGTTGGGCTATCTAACCAACAAAGTCAATCAAACTATGTTTTATCCTCTTGTTATGTTGGGCTATCTAACCAACAAAGTCAATCAAACTATGTTTTATCCTCTTGTTATGTTGGGCTATCTAACCAACAAAGTCAATCAAACTATGTTTTATCCTCTTGTTATGTTGGGCTATCTAACCAACAAAGTCAATCAAACTATGTTTTATCCTCTTGTTATGTTGGGCTATCTAACCAACAAAGTCAATCAAACTATGTTTTATCCTCTTGTTATGTTGGGCTATCTAACCAACAAAGTCAATCAAACTATGTTTTATCCTCTTGTTATGTTGGGCTATCTAACCAACAAAGTCAATCAAACTATGTTTTATCCTCTTGTTATGTTGGGCTATCTAACCAACAAGGTCAATCAAACTATGTTTTATCCTCTTGTTATGTTGGGCTATCTAACCAACAAAGTCAATCAAACTATGTTTTATCCTCTTGTTATGTTGGGCTATCTAACCAACAAAGTCAATCAAACTATGTTTTATCCTCTTGTTATGTTGGGCTATCTAACCAACAAAGTCAATCAAACTATAAGCTTATCCTTCTTGTTATGTTGGGCTATCTAACCAACAAAGTCAATCAAACTATGTTTTATCCTCTTGTTATGTTGGGCTATCTAACCAACAAAGTCAATCAAACTATGTTTTATCCTCTTGTTATGTTAGCTATCTAACCAACAAAGTCAATCAAACTATGTTTTATCCTCTTGTTATGTTGGGCTATCTAACCAAAGTCAATCAAACTATGTTTTATCCTCTTGTTATGTTGGGCTATCTAACCAACAAAGTCAATCAAACTATGTTTTATCCTCTTGTTATGTTGGGCTATCTAACCAACAAAGTCAATCAAACTATGTTTTATCCTCTTGTTATGTTGGGCTATCTAACCAACAAAGTCAATCAAACTATGTTTTATCCTCTTGTTATGTTGGGCTATCTAACCAACAAAGTCAATCAAACTATGTTTTATCCTCTTGTTATGTTGGGCTATCTAACCAACAAAGTCAATCAAACTATGTTTTATCCTCTTGTTATGTTGGGCTATCTAACCAACAAAGTCAATCAAACTATGTTTTATCCTCTTGTTATGTTGGGCTATCTAACCAACAAAGTCAATCAAATCATGTTTTATCCTCTTGTTATGTTGGGCTATCTAACCAACAAGGTCAATCAAATCCAGTTTTATCCTCTTGTTATGTTGGGCTATCTAACCAACAAAGTCAATCAAACTATGTTTTATCCTCTGTTATGTTGGGCTATCTAACCAACAAAGTCAATCAAACTATGTTTTATCCTCTGTTATGTTGGGCTATCTAACCAACAAAGTCAATCAAACTATGTTTTATCCTCTTGTTATGTTGGGCTATCTAACCAACAAAGTCAATCAAACTATGTTTTATCCTCTTGTTATGTTGGGCTATCTAACCAACAAAGTCAATCAAACTATGTTTTATCCTCTTGTTATGTTGGCTATCTAACCAACAAAGTCAATCAAACTATGTTTTATCCTTTTGTTATAAGCGCTATCTTAACCAACAAAGTCAATCAAACTATGTTTTATCCTCTTGTTATGTTGGGCTATCTAACCAACAAAGTCAATCAAACTATGTTTTATCCTCTTGTTATGTTGGGCTATCTAACCAACAAAGTCATCCAACTATGTTTTATCCTCTTGTTATGTTGGGCTATCTAACCAACAAAGTCAATCAAACTATGTTTTATCCTCTTGTTATGTTGGGCTATCTAACCAACAAAGTCAATCAAATTATGTTTTATCCTCTTGTTATGTTGGGCTATCTAACTAACAAAGTCAATCAAACTATGTTTTATCCTCTTGTTATGTTGGGCTATCTAACCAACAAAGTCAATCAAACTATGTTTTATCCTCTTGTTATGTTGGGCTATCTAACCAACAAAGTCAATCAAACTATGTTTTATCTTCTTGTTATGTTGGGCTATCTAACCAACAAAGTCAATCAAACTATGTTTTATCCTCTTGTTGCGTTGGGCTATCTAACCAACAAAGTCAATCAAACTATGTTTTATCCTCTTGTTATGTTGGGCTATCTTAACCAACAAAGTCAATCAAACTATGTTTTATCCTCTTGTTGTTGGGCTATCTAACCAACAAAGTCAAATCAAACTATGTTTTATCCTCTTGTTATGTTGGGCTATCTAACCAACAAAGTCAATCAAACTATAGTTTATCCTTCTGTTATGTTGGGCTATCTAACCAACAAAGTCAATCAAACTATGTTTTATCCTCTTGTTATGTTGGGCTATCTAACCAACAAAGTCAATCAAACTATGTTTTATCCTCGTTATGTTGGGCTATCTAACCAACAAAGTCAATCAAACTATGTTTTATCCTCTTGTTATGTTGGCTATCTAACCAACAAAGTCAATCAAACTATGTTTTATCCTCTTGTTATATGTTGGGCTATCTAACCAACAAAGTCAATCAAACTATGTTTTATCCTCTTGTTATGTTGGGCTATCTAACCAACAAAGTCAATCAAACTATGCTTATCCTCTTTGTTATGTTGGGCTATCTAACCAACAAAGTCAATCAAACTATGTTTTATCCTCTTGTTATGTTGGGCTATCTAACCAACAAAGTCAATCAAACTATGTTTTATCCTCTTGTTATGTTGGGTTACCCTAACCAACAAAGTCAATCAAACTATGTTTTATCCTCTTGTTATGTTGGGCTATCTAACAACAAAGTCAATCAAACTATGTTTTATCTTCTTGTTATGTTGGGCTATCTAACCAACAAAGTCAATCAAACTATGTTTTATCCTCTTGTTATGTTGGGCTATCTAACCAACAAAGTCAATCAAACTATGTTTTATCCTCTTGTTATGTTGGGCTATCTAACCAACAAAGTCAATCAAACTATGTTTTATCCTCTTGTTATGTTGGGCTATCTAACCAACAAAGTCAATCAAACTATGTTTTATCCTCTTGTTATGTTGGGCTATCTAACCAACAAAGTCAATCAAACTATGTTTTATCCTCTTGTTATGTTGGGCTATCTAACCAACAAAGTCAATCAAACTATGCTTTATCCTCTTGTTATGTTGGGCTATCTAACCAACAAAGTCAATCAAACTATGTTTTATCCTCTTGTTATGTTGGGCTATCTAACCAACAAAGTCAATCAAACTATGTTTTATCCTCTTGTTATGTTGGGCTATCTAACCAACAAAGTCAATCAAACTATGTTTTATCCTCTTGTTATGTTGGGCTATCTAACCAACAAAGTCAATCAAATCATGTTTTATCCTCTTGTTATGTTGGGCTATCTAACCAACAAAGTCAATCAAACTATGTTTTATCCTCTTGTTATGTTGGGCTATTCCAACTAACAAAGTCAATCAAACTATGTTTTATCCTCTTGTTATGTTGGGCTATCTAACCAACAAAGTCAATCAAACTATGTTTTATCCTTTTGTTATGTTGGGCTATCTAACCAACAAAGTCAATCAAACTATTTTATCCTCTTGTTATGTTGGGCTATCTAACCAACAAAGTCAATCAAACTATGTTTTATCCTCTTGTTATGTTGGGCTATCTAACCAACAAAGTCAATCAAACTATGTTTTATCCTCTTGTTATGTTGGGCTATCTAACCAACAAAGTCAATCAAACTATGTTTTATCCTCTTGTTATGTTGGGCTATCTAACCAACAAAGTCAATCAAACTATGTTTTATCCTTCTTTGTTATGTTGGGCTATTTCTCCAACCAACAAAGTCAATCAAACTATGTTTTATCCTCTTGTTATGTTGGGCTATCTAACCAACAAAGTCAATCAAACTATGTTTTATCCTCTTTGTTATGTTGGCCATCTAACCAACAAAGTCAATCAAACTATGTTTTATCCTCTTGTTATGTTGGGCTATCTAACCAACAAAGTCAATCAAACTATGTTTTATCCTCTTGTTATGTTGGGCTATCTAACCAACAAAGTCAATCAAACTATGTTTTATCCTCTTGTTATGTTGGGCTATCTAACCAACAAAGTCAATCAAACTATGTTTTATCCTCTTGTTATGTTGGGCTATCTAACCAACAAAGTCAATCAAACTATGTTTTATCCTCTTGTTATGTTGGGCTATCTAACCAACAAGGTCAATCAAACTATGTTTTATCCTCTTGTTATGTTGGGCTATCTAACCAACAAGGTCAATCAAACTATGTTTTATCCTCTTGTTATGTTGGGCTATCTAACCAACAAGGTCAATCAAACTATGTTTTATCCTCTTGTTATGTTGGGCTATCTAACCAACAAGGTCAATCAAACTATGCTTTATCCTCTTGTTATGTTGGGCTATCTAACCAAATGCTGTCAAATCAAACTATGTTTTATCCTCTTGTTATGTTGGGCTATCTAACCAACAAGGTCAATCAAACTATGTTTTATCCCTTGTTATGTTGGGCTATCGAATCACCAACAAAGTCAATCAAACATGTTTATCCTCTTGTTATGTTGGGCTATCTAACCAACAAAGTCAATCAAACTATGTTTTATCCTCTTGTTATGTTGGGCTATCTAACCAACAAGGTCAATCAAACTATGTTTTATCCTCTTGTTATGTTGGGCTATCTAACCAACAAGGTCAATCAAACTATGTTTTATCCTCTTGTTATGTTAACATTCAACTAACAAGGTCAATCAAACTATGTTTTATCCTCTTGTTATGTTGGGCTATCTAACCAACAAGGTCAATCAAATCCATAGTTTTATCCTCTTGTTATGTTGGGCTATCTAACCAACAAAGTCAATCAAACTATGTCATATCCTCTTGTTATGTTGGGCTATCTAACCAACAAAGTCAATCAAACTATGTTTTATCCTCTTGTTATGTTGGGCTATCTAACCAACAAGGTCAATCAAACTATGTTTTATCCTCTTGTTATGCTGGGCTATCTAACCAACAAGGTCAATCAAACTATGTTTTATCCTCTTGTTATGTTGGGCTATCTAACCAACAAGGTCAATCAAACTATGTTTTATCCTCTTGTTATGTTGGGCTATCTAACCAACAAGGTCAATCAAACTATGTTTTATCCTCTTGTTATGTTGGGCTATCTAACCAACAAGGTCAATCAAACTATGTTTTATCCCTTGTTATGTTGGGCTATCTAACCAACAAGGTCAATCAAACTATGTTTTATCCTTGTTTATGTTGGGCTATCTAACCAACAAGGTCAATCAAACTATGTTTTATCCTCTTGTTATGTTGGGCTATCTAACCAACAAGGTCAATCAAACTATGTTTTATCCTCTTGTTATGTTGGGCTATCTAACCAACAAGGTCAATCAAACTATGTTTTATCCTCTTGTTATGTTATTATCTAACCAACAAGGTCAATCAAACTATGTTTTATCCTCTTGTTATGTTGGGCTATCTAACCAACAAGGTCAATCAAACTGATACTTTATCCTCTTGTTATGTTGGGCTATCTAACCAACAAGGTCAATCAAACTATGTTTTATCCTCTTGTTATGTTGGGCTATCTAACCAACAAAGTCAATCAAACTATGTTTTATCCTCTTGTTATGTTGGGCTATCTAACCAACAAGGTCAATCAAACTATGTTTTATCCTTCCTTTGTTATGTTGGGCTATCTAACCAACAAGGTCAATCAAACTATGTTTTATCCTCTTGTTATGTTGGGCTATCTAACCAACAAGGTCAATCAAACTATGTTTTATCCTCTTGTTGGCGTTGGGCTATCTAACTAACAAGGTCAATCAAACTATGTTTTATCCTCTTGTTATGTTGGGCTATCTAACCAACAAAGTCAATCAAACTATGTTTTATCCTCTTGTTATGTTGGGCTATCTAACCAACAAGGTCAATCAAACTATGTTTTATCCTCTTGTTATGTTGGGCTATCTAACCAACAAGGTCAATCAAACTATGTTTTATCCTGTTATGTTGGGCTATCTAACCAACAAAGTCAATTAAACTATGTTTTATCCTCTTGTTATGTTGGGTTATCTAACCAAC